>OY757904.1:132318721-132363721 GCA_963585895.1 Sepioteuthis lessoniana | reverse complement strand
ATACGTGTATGTATATGTGTGTGTGTATATATATATGCATATATATAAATGTGTGTGTATATGTACCTTTATTGCTATTGTTTCAAAATCCACTTTGAAATGCTTGTGTAAGTGTTACATCTATAAATCAAACAAACATTTTTTTTAATAGTTAAAACTGTTTCAATGTGTAGAAACAAATGAGCTTGTATGAAAATTGTTCCTTACAAACAACTCATTTACAAATCAGATTTAATATTCAATAAGTATTTGGCATTAAATAACATAAGAGGTTAATATGCCGAAAACTAAACACCCATACTATATGTCTGTGTGTGTGCGTGCATGAAGATGTATACAGGCACATGTCGACATATATATAGGTCAAGTTGGCGACTGTAGTTTAGGGTGAACCGAAAACTCTCTTTGCATTAACTAATACTCCAATGTTTAGGATTGTGCGGTACTCCTTTCCCTGGATTGTTCCACTTTACCCTTGATCCGTACTTAGTAATGCTAAGTGTTAATTAAGGCGGCATTAAGTACTATTTTTTGTCCTTGGTATGACTGGACCTTGGATTGAACCCCGATCCCCTGGGCCATTCCGAACACTATACTCAGTTTGTGTGTGTATATATATATATATATATATATATATATATATATATATATATAATGTGTGTGTGTGTTCAGGTTTGAATATATACTTATTAACACACTAATACACGTTTCTGTATATGTGTACATAGCTATATATGCATATGTACATGTATCTGTCAGTGTGTGTTAATATGTGTGTGTGTGTGTGTGTGTTTTCTATAAATATTTGCCTTACTATGGAAGTAAGATATCTTTGAAAACCTTGAAATTTGATAATTACTGGGTGAGCATGTATAAAAAAAGAAAAAAAGGAAGGGAAAGAAAAAGTAAAGAAAATGGTGAAGAAACTGACACCTACTGTCTTTGTGTTCTCTTTCTCGCCTGAGTTGCGTAATTCGAATTTGTTTTAACGACATCGTTTAACTTTGTTGTTGGGAATGTATAAATGAAGAAACCTTAATTGAAGGTATCGCCTGCTCATTGAAAAGGGGAATGGGTACGTAAGAGGATATTAGCTGACTAAAATTCAGGAAAAACCCAGTTTTTTTTCTGAATTTTTGCTCATTGATTTTTTCTTAGTTTTTACTGTATATATTTTTGAAAAAAATCTTTGCATATCTAAGTAAAATCAAGTCTTTAGAAAAGTGAAAATTTATTTGTTAGCAACTCACCAAGTGTGATCTCTGAAATTTTAATTAGTTAGTGATTTTTGAGTGAGATCTTGCATTCATCTCGTAGCTGAAATTTAAATGAATTTAAACAAAAATGGTTATGAGGACTTGTGTAAAAAAATCGTGTATATATATATATATATATATATATATATATATATATATATATAAAGTGGAAGCTTTACTATTACACCTTTTAGCTACTCCTGTTTTAAAGTAAAGGAATAAAGATACTCAGAAGCCTGAAAACGTGTAAAAATAAAAGAAATTTTACCAGAATGAAAACACATCATTTGTAGTAGATAAATCCGAAACTTTTTCCCCAGAAGAATTTTATCAAAGTGAAATGATGGAATGAAAATATCCCACATGATAAGAGGGGATATTTGGATTTTAAACTTAAGGAAAACAAGGGGTGTTTTTGTTTCTTTAACACTTCCTCAACCACTCAGGTATCTTGATTCGGCTTGTCATACGAAAACAGTCTCTGGTGAGAGTATTTTGCGATACACACAAATAACTAACAATGTAAACCTTGAGATTCAGCATGGTTGATGAATCCGAATTGGAACAACTGCGAGCTTCATCAGTTTCTGTGTGGATGAACCGCTTTGGTCAACGGTTAGGATCAAATAGTTTGATAAGGAAAAAACTGCGACTCATCTGGAAGGGTGATGCCTATTAATGAGAAAATGAAAATGACTAACGAAATATTACCATGACTGTAATCAAATCGATACATCGAAACGGTATCTCTCTTGACGCGAGAAAATAAGGGATGTGTTCTGCTGAATCTGGAGCTCTGGCTCCAGTGTTCGAAAAATCAGATACAGAGCCCAGATACAACTTACTAAGAGGCAAAAATATTTTTTAACATAATGACATTTAACGTTAGGATTTTAAACACAATAAATCAACTAACCGAACGTAGAGAATCTACTAACGAGTATAATACAGTCTTTAAATAAGCGTAAGAACATAGAGGCTACCATAGTGAGCAAGAACTAAAATACCATGATACCGGTAATGGGTGGAAATTTATTACGGCATCTATGTGAAAAATCTCTATCAAAGCCACCCTATAAGATATAGTAATAATTCTTAATCCTCGTGCCTAAAAATCTCAAAATAGTGTTGAGAGAACCCAACCGAAAATGATTTGTGCTGCATTTAATAGCAACCCCTGCACAACGATCGTCACGTCAGTTGCACCAATGTCAGTGATCAAATGGATATGACCACCACTTGTACACCGAGTTATCTTCCCCTGCTTGACACATTCCCAAAAGAAAACGTTCTAATCATCAGTAGAGACATGAATTCACAAATAAGCAAAGAGAAAAGCAAATTCTGTTACACAACCAACTAAATAGAAATGACGAATATCTAATAGATTTTTCACCGTCTATTTGCATTTCATATTGTGCTAATACCCTTGGGAAAAGAATGAATCCAAGTTTCATCTTTAAGCGATCGGTAATTATTAGAGTAGACGGGACTATTCAACCTTGGTATAGCAACTGGTGTTGAAGGAAAATTCTGAATTCAAACCTGCTAAACTCCGCATAAAATCTGACCTTTTCTGGCATATTCGAAGGGGTTGAGTAAATACTTATATACGTTTATATATCTATGTACTTTTCTTTATATATACATATATATACGTGAGAGGGTCAGGAAAGTCCGTGCTAGTAACACGACATGAAATGTGTGTGTATATATATATATATATATATATATATATACACCCACGCACACACGTATCTCAGCATGCACCCATCGATATATGAACTATTTCATATCCAAGTCCTGATGATGGTTACTGAAACCGAAACGTTAACGTCGACTTTACATCATGATATATTCACCTATTTGGATTATATTTTTTCCAGCAACTTTTATATATATATATATATATATATATATATATATATATATATATATATATATATATATATATATATCGTGCTACTAGCACGGATTTTCTTGACCCTCTCCTGCCATTCGTCCCTATCGTCAATCGCTCTCGTCAGGTTTTCTATACAACACCCAGTATCAGTACAGAGCTGTTGTAAATAGGTTCTTGCAGGTTGCCCTGACTTTGCTCGTCTGTGTAAAGGGGTCCTCTGGCGTATACCGCTTATGGGTTCATCTTTACTTCTCCAGCAGTATGATAGACATAATACATACCCTAAAATTGAAAATATCCTTAATATAACAAAACATTTTATATTTAAATGCAAGCAGATTCTCGGAAAAATGTTTTCCTAATTGACGTCAAGCTACAAAAGCTGTTGACCCTTCTTTATATATAAATATTTTTATTGGGTGTATTAACTTTTTTAAGTTCTAACGGCATCACTTTTTCTCTTTCGGTGAATGAAAATTAAACATTATACACTAGCACAATTTACGTGCATTGTCTTGTCATTAGAAGTTGTTTTAAAAACAGCTCATCAAAGCTAGGTATAGCAAGAATATATATTGTTAGAACAACGCTTGCAATTATTAAAGAGATCTTTCTGTGTCCAGAAACCAAACAGCGATGGTATAACTCCAAAATGTTCTAAGTCCGTAAAGATATTGTTACTGCTTTCATCGTTTCAATATTATTTATATATAAACTAATGAGAAGAAATCGATATGCGAAAAATAACCGTTGAAGAACGTTAAATAAGATAAAGTGAACAGATGCTGACAATCTGAGCAGTATGAAAACTAAAAAAAAATAATCACTTTACTTTCCTTTTTTAATTTGTTATTATTTCATGCGATTTTTAGTTTTTAAACAAAATCATCAGAGGGGTTTTCAACTAAAAACTCCTGTCTGATGATTGGGTTAATAATTATTGATTTTTAACGAATTCTCGGAATAGTAACATATGAGCAAAGGACGGTGAGGTATATACATATAGGTTTAAATTAACAATACAAATTAATATTTACGTTTATATGAACGCCGACTGTTACCTCCCGCTTAAGAATTGAGAGGTGTCACTGTCGGTGCATACAAATTAACAATAAACCTCTACGCAGTCATCTGACGGTTGATCTTCGCATCGTGAAACTGACAGTTATACTAATATAAGAGCTTTTAACCACTTTTTTTAAAAATCGATTTTAATCATCGGTCTGCATTTGACTTTTATATTAAAGTGTACTTTTACAGAAAGTGTGCAAGAGATGAATAATCACAAATATAGCGAAAATATACCTGTTTATATGTTCATATAAATATTAGTTGTGTGTGTCAGTAGATACAATCAGACTTGGAAATTCAGATATACAGAATTACTTTGGTCTTTGCTTTTGTGTGTGCGTCTGTATACACAATACATGTCTTGTTTTAAATGTCCCGTAAATGATTTCGATGCAGACAGTCTATTTTCTTCCAGAGATTACATCCCTTCCCATCGAATTCTGATTGCGATAGTAGAACAACGTCGCGTCTCCTTCATTTTACTGCCTCCCACACAGAAGATTACAATAAAGCGGTCTTTTTAACTGTCTCGTCCCAGTCAGAAAACACAAAAACAGAAGAGAAAGCTAATAAATACACCCGAGTGTACTATTGTCCCTGTTTCGCTAAATACTGCAACAAAGGATTTGTTGTAAAAAATCTACACGTTTATTATTTATAAGACTTTTGTAAACTTCGATCCTTTTCTTTATACAATTTCTTTTTTTGGGGGGGTACATTTACTGATTCTTTTTGGTTCTTCAAAATAAGGGTTTCGAATGTCGAATGCTCTTATTTGTTAATCTCACTAAAAAGTGCAGACAGATCTAAGCACCTTGTCGATGGGGCTTACAATACGCAGACTGTATCACGTGCACAGGGGGTAAGATTTCTTCAACTAAAAAATGAATGGTGTCCTGAGTATGACATTAATCTGCATTTGATGGTGAGGCTCCTGGTCTTGACATCAACATAAAATCTAATACCCTTTCTTGTTATTACTGCCAGGCCCATTGTAAGCTAGAATTTTCAATACTTGTTTGGGGTCTTATGCAGGGGTCAAATAGACTTGTTGAAAATCATTCATATTGAATTAGAATGCCTGATGCCTCATAACTGTAAATTATTTATTTTCAGAATAGTTAAATGCCGCTACAATTGTTTTCTAAAGATTATTAGTTAATTGAAACCATACAACTGTGAGCGAGCATATTGAAATCATATAATTATGAATACTAAATAGGAATTCTTGAAACCGTACAATTATGTGCAAATTGTATATGATATGAATGGTTGATATCATAATTATGTCGAAAAACACCTGAGACACAACTGCACACAAATTAGAAATATTCGTATAAAGCGAACGATTTTCTTAAGTCTAGGCATAAAATAATCTTTGATGGGGTGGCATGCTGTTAAAAATGACTCAATCAAAAAAAGTATTCTTATTCAATTACAAAGCATATATATATATATATATATATATATATAACTGTTCTTCTAGGAGAATGGCTTTGGCATTAAATAACCCACGAAGTTTGATATGCCATTAAACAAAGAAACATATATATATATATATATATATATATATATATATATATAATGATGAATGCATTATAATTTAAACCATTGATGATTATCAATTTTTTAAATACGATATCTAAGAATGCTAGCAAAATTGTTTTTAAATATTTATAAAGGTTTAGTTTTCAGAAAAGTACACTTGGATCTTTTACATTCACTTACCTAGGAAGCAGCGTCGAATCAACCGAAAAGGACATCGAAACGAGGTTAACGAAAGCATGGACAGCTATCAATAGGCTATCGATTATATGGAAATCAGACCTAACCGATAAAATGAAACGCAGTTTCTTCCAGGCAGCGGTCACATCGATACTGCCATATGGATGCACTACATGGACGCTAACAAAACAGCTGGAGAAGAAGCTAGACGGCAATTAGACAAGAATACTGTGTGCAATCTTGAACAAGTCCTGGCAGCAACACCCCACAAGGCACCAACTGTACGGCCACCTGCCTCCGATCACGAAAACTATTCAAGTTAGACGAACCAGACATGCAGGACACTGCTGGAGAAGCAAGGACGAACTCATAAGAGATGTACTCTTATGGACCCCCAAACATGGCCGTGCAAAAGCAGGACGACCAGCACGAACATACATTCAGCAGCTATGTGAGGATACGGGTTGTTGTCCTGAAGACCTGCCTAGGGCGATGAACGATAGGGAGGAGTGGCGAGAGAGGGTCAGGGATATCCGTGCTACCAGCGTGACATGATGATGTTGATTACTGTAGAAATACATCACAAATATAATTGTATAGTAGTTCGTTGAAAACTGAGGAAAATGAATTTTGAGTATAAATAACTTACACCAATTTTAATAATAGAAATAATAGTTATTATTCTCTAACTGAATAAATTTTGTTTTTGTCGGTCTGTCATTTCATAACTCGGGAATTATGATAAATATTCCAACCAAAGTTTCTGTGGTTATTAAAGAGACCCCAGGGGATTTCGTTGATATATTAATGCTTTAAAAATTCTAAACTCCTTCATTTTTTCCAATTAAACCAAATTTCAATGTAAATATATAATAGCTATGAGAAGGAAAAATAAGGGACGCAAAACTTAGTCATATATATCTTCAAATATCATTCTTTTTCTTTTGTTTAATTTATTCATTTATTTTTATTTTTTTTTAGACGGGGTGTGCTTATTTTTTTGCTTTGATTTTCAGTGTTATCTTATTAGAACTGAACTGTCTCTCTCTCTCTCTCGCTCCCAATTAAAACTATTAATAATTTAGTCTACAATAGTTTAATTGCGAAAATATTACACCTTCACTGATGGATAAATTTTGCTACCGTTCAGTTTAAATTTGTAAAAAGATAGGTCAAACGACAATTCCCTATAGATTTAAAGATTTCATCGAAAAGTCTGTTAATTCAAATGTTTAGATATTTAGTAAGCTATGCGCAGCATATGGTGTCGAGGTCACTTCCCAGAAAAATCAGTCACAAAGCTAGCATTTTCCTAAATGGAATATTGACCCCACGGGGGAATATCGAGATAACATAGCCACAAGGCTAGACCATACGTATTAAAATGTTAATTCAGAGCCACATGTCAATAAAAAATATTTCAATGGCCATATTCTTGAAGAATATGGTGTATTTTGAAGTCTAAGGAATGAAATAGTTAAACCTTTTATCGCTTTCAATAGGCAATTGCTGAGAATACGAGAGCAATCATTGACATTGATATAGTTATCCAAGTTCAAATCCTGGACGAGGCTGATTGCATTTCACATAGCACTAATACCCTTGGGAAAGGTATGAATCCAATTATTCTCCCTCCAGCTATGGGTAAATAGTAGGGCAGACTAGGTTCTTCAGCCTTGGTGAGCCAACTAGTCTAGGAGAAGGAAAACTCTGAATTCAAACCTGTTAAACTCCGCTTAAGAATTGACCTTGTGTCATATCCTGCTCGAGTGGAGGGGTTGATAAATGTATATATTAATAATTGAGAAGAGTTCTTTTATTAGTCAACTAAATGTTTTGGCGCAGAGCTACAGAGTTTCTTTATTGATAAAAATCATTTCCACTGCATCTTCACTGAGAAATAATTCCTTATGTATATCTTATAGTAAAATCATTTCCGATTTGGGTAAAATAAATTATTTCCGATGCGTTTTTATGGTAAAACATCCACATTAAATTTTTAAAGTGAAATCGTTTTCTGTGCCTTTTATTTTAAAATTCGTTCCAATGTATCTATTACGATGATTAGGAAAGCATGTAGTCCGTCCTCTATAGAAATCGTATAGATTGATACAGTCCGACTAAATATACATAAACCCATCTTCTTGTTTGACATAATGCTGAGTTTAAGCAAGGTAGCATCAGGCACCATTTTTTGAGTCTTCGGTATGACTTTACTTAAAATTGAACCCCGGTCTCCCGTGCAATTAACGAACACTCTACCCATTGGACAAATGACCCGGTTTATATATATATATATATAGAGAGAGAGAGAGAGAGAGTGATTGTGTGTGTGTGTGTACCGTTTGCTTTCAGATGTCATGAATGATCCAAAGATAATATTCTAAGAATTTTGAAGCATGATTTTCAGTGGATTCAGAACGGCTTAATCCGCTGAAAACTTGTCTGAATTCTTTTTTAAGTAGTAATATTTTCCTTAAAATAAAGCTTTGAAGTGTATAGTAGTTTCGATTGAAAACTTGAATATTTTAACAAACTTTTTGACAATAAATGCGAAAACATTTAGAATACTAAGAAAAATCAAAAGAAAATGGCACAAGCTTAATAATACATACAGTGCATTATACAAGAAGAAACTAGTTTTGATACACTCGAATAAAATTAATAAGTTAGCGAGAGAAGGAAGATAAAGTAACTATTTGAAAATAAAACATCGTATTTATTATACAAATAAGAATACAAATCCTCGAGTTGGGGTGAACAGTTTTGACTCTGGGTAGCTTTGAGCTGGTTACGCTTTTTAAGCTGTAGCAAATAAATAGACATATAAAAGCCCCTTCGAGGCAGATTTTGAAAATACTATCCTTTCTTTCGACTACTACTTAAAGCCAATAATATCTGTATTTCATGAATAAGTATTGCGTTTATTGTATAAAATTGTTTTTTTTAAATCGATAAACTCTGAGTCGCCAGATTTTATTTCTGAGAGAAAATATTTTTGTAAAACGTTTTGCTATAGAAACTCATATTTAAAAAAAAAACTTGATGCTTTTTTTTAACTTGGTCTTTTATTTTTACACGAACACACTCCGTTGATGTCCTGTGGCTTACCACGAACATATATCTTTTAAAATACGATAACGATAGTCTGCTTTTTTAGGAATTTCGGCAATCTTTCACTGTCCTAACAGTAGTTGCTGCTACTGCTCCCAGATGATGATAACCACTTTTAAAAGACAATGAAAACAATAAACTCATTACTATTATTGTTTTTACCGTGTGCTTTAGAAAATCGAAAGATTTTAAAGCTATTCATGTGTTTTATGAGGGAAAAACAATGACACAGCAATACTAGCCTCGTTAATGAGATCTTAACTGAATCAAATGATAGATATGTGTTGCTATTACAAACAAAAAAGATTGTACGGGAAGTAAAAGTGCTGAGATTGAAGATTTTAATTTAACAATGAGGTCTAAGCGTGTGTTAGTGTACGAACAACAGATACGCAAGAAGTGTTTTTTTAGTGATTTCCGGTTGATCACGTGACTTTGTACGCATGGGAGAGCAGGGGTAAATTTGTATCATCTGATAGCAAAAAAAATATTTACCTACTTAATTACTTGTATTGATAAAATCTGATAAAATGCCAATCAGCAAAATCACTTGTTGTTAATGATGTTAAAACTGAAAACCTAAAATACTTCTTTAATCTATATTGATAGTTGTTTCGCTTTAGCACAATGTCACAGATATGGGAATGAACTCATTACTTCATATAATGATCTGGGAGATAAAAAAGTTAGCCGTTACTCCGCGATGAAGTACATACGATTATATATATATATATATATATATATATATATATATATATATATATATATAACTATGATTGAGCGCACACACACATATATATAGGCAAGAAACTGACTGATATCAAGCGCCGTTGACAATGACTCTGCTATATATATATATATATATATATATATATATATAGCCGAGTCATTGTCAACGGCGCTTGATATCAGTCAGTTTCTTGCCTATGCAATCATCAGAATTAATCACTGAGTGCCGTTGTCAATGTGTCTATACGATCATAACTTCGTGTGTATATATATATATATATATATATATATAGTACTTTGGCAACAGGTCATTATCTAAACATTTTCAATTAAAGACCACTGATCACTTTGTTTTCTAAATCTTCAAGTGAAGACGTTAAAGTTTCTTGTTATTCTTCTTATGTCTGGATCAAGGTGGTGAGGAAATTCCCCATATTAGCCCAAGTGTATTCGACCATTTCGTTGGTCGTTCTCAGAGGTTTTGTTTGAGCTTGGACTAGTATGGGATACTTTCGTCAGTACCTTGACCCATATACTTGAAAACAATGGCAAGAAGACTTGAACGTATTCATTTAAAGATCTTGAAAAGAAAACAATTCGCGCTCTTTAACCGAACATGCTTACATACAAATCTATCATCATCGTCGTCATGTCGGGCCGTGAACACGGATTTCCCAGACCCACTCTCGTCATTCGTCTCTATCGTCCATCCTTTCCGGCAGGTCTTCTAGACTTCATCCTGTGTCCGTACATAGCTGCTGAAGATAATTTCCAGCTGGTCGTCCAACACTTGCTCGTCTGTGTGAAGGATTCCATGGGAGAACATTGCTTATGAGTTCGTCCTTTTTTCAACAGCGGTGTCCCGCATGTCTTGTTTGTCTAATATGGATGGTTTTCGAGATGGGCGGTAGATGGTCGTACAGCTGTTGTTTTGCTGGGATGTTGCTTCCAGAATTTGTTCATTATAGTTCGTTCATTATATTGTCCAATTTCCGTCAAGCTTTTTCTCAATACGCTTAATCAGCGTCTATGTGGTGCATCCATATGGTAGTATTTACATGATCGCAAGTATTCTTTAATTTACTTTTGAAGGATATCTAAAAACAAATATGTTATAGTTCTATAATCTTAACCAGATGTATGCTTTCTTATCAGATTGCTTCTTCGCCCTGTCTGTGGGACGCTGTGTTGTATATTGACCTACGACCCGGCCGGGCTGTCAAAATAGGAAATGCACCTGTGTAAATAACTGGTGCATCCGATCGAGGAATATCAAGATATTATAACCTTGACCGTGGACAGGTTGAATGAATGCGACATTGTGACGCCCACAAGAAGAAGGTGAACGTTGAACTATCATATAACTCAGTGCACAGGAAATTCAATTAGTTGGGGATCAGACGAGTTGGAGATAAGATGCGGTAGAGAAAACCAGCACCCAGAGAGGCTGGGCCCCCAGGCTCCCGGTTGAGCAGCCTAGGAGAACGGGAAAGAAACGCAGTTATGGCCAGAAGAGTGGGGATCAATATGTTGCAGTTCTGTTCGGTCTCCAACTCCCTCTCACACACTACCCTTTCAATAAAACGAGAGGTATATTTTTCTAAAGAACCGTCCCGCTCATCTTTATTGTGTCGTCGTTGTGATTATGCATGCATCTGCATATTTATTGTGTGGCTATTCAACAGTTGAATAAGCTGACAGAATACTCTGCAGAGAGGTAAGACCACCTAAAAATGCTGTTCTGGATGTGTCACTAAATTGCATCTGTTGGTGTGACTGCATATCGATTCGTACCTTGTAGAGTACCAATTTGTTGTCATAACGCCCAGGTCCATTCTGATCTTGAATTGTAATACTTGTTATTGTCCCATCTACAAATCAAAAATATCCGTTTAAAATTATACGCATTCGATAGGAATAGTTGGGTTCAGTTGTATATTATTTGCAATAAAAGTTGCTAGCAGTTATAATTGTTTTCTAAAGATTATTATTTATTACTTGAAACCATATAACCATAGTCAAACAAATAAATATTATTTACGAAAAATAGTTTATCATAACCTTATAATTAATACAATTCTATAGAAATGCTTGAAACCAACTTTGAGTGAATGACTGTATTAGGTAAGAGTACATGTTATCATATAACCTTATAGAAAACCCCTCTTAAACTACACAATTAAAATGTGCAATGAATGCAGTTTCCTCAACTCTATACATAGAATAACTCTTGATGGGTTGACATGCCAGAAAAATCAATTACTCATTCTTGTTTTCCGAAATCACTGCATCTGATATCAGAGAACTCGTTTTTTAGTATTTTCTTTATTGAAATCCCTTGACCTTGATTAAAAAAACAATCAGGATATAGACTTTTCATCCGCACATGTTGGTGAATATACAGGGTATTTCAAAAATGTTAATATCCTTTTCAGAGTAATTTTATGATGCAATTTCAAACTGTCTCCACATGTTCACCATCGCTGTTAACACATTCTTGGAATCTCCCATAGGTGATTAAAAACATGGTTGGTTGGTTATTTGGGTTTTATGGCATATCAACATTTGCAGGTTATTTAATGCCAACTCTATATTTATACAAATAGTTCTATTTCAAACAATTCCGTTTAGAAGAGTACACAGTTTAATTGTCAAAAACATTTTTATTTCAAGGTATTTAGTTTATTCAAACAGTTCTCATTCAGCAAAATATAGTTAAATGTCTAAACAGTTCTATATCAAATATCTTAGTTGGGTGTAGGTACAGTTTCAATGTAAAAAACAATTTCATTTCAAACAATTAAGTTTAGCATAAGCACACAGTTTAAATGCAAGTATAGTTTATTTGTCAAAAACATTTCTATATAAAGCTATTCAGTTTAGTCAAACAGTTCTATTTAGCCCATAGATAGGGCCCTATCAGGTGCTACCATTCCGGGTCAGAGTGGACCTGGGAGCAGTGGCAATGAATGGGTACTCCGCATTCCCCAAAGCTCCAGCATCACGGGAACATCACCATCAAATTGTTTAGTGTCATATCCAGGATTCTCGTTGGTGGGAGGGGGGTTACACCTCTGCAGAGGTGCAGACTGGGCAAATTAAGAACATGTTAACATTTTTATTGGAGTATCTTTATTAGAAGAGAACATCTGATGTTATGGAGACCTCCTATGGAATATTCCAATAACAGGTTGACAGGATTGGTGAACTGGAGGAAGCTTTAATATGATAAGCAACTCCCGTGAAAATGTCAAGATTTTTATTGCACACCCGATATTTACTTGTAAGTAAACTTCACAAAAAAGGAATATTTTCCCATACTCTAATACTCAAGATTAAAATGCTAAAATCACCAACATATTTCTCGAGTAAAAGAAATACATTTCAGGTGAACGTCATTTCAAATCGTGAAAACTGACAGGTCACCAAATCCATTAGCTTTTAGTTAGAAATCAGAAGTATATTTTTCCTGTGAACTGCAGTACATTAAGCAGAGTATAAGCCACTAATAAAAGTTTTATCTCTACTGCTTAGACATGTCAGATTTTATAGCTATGAAAATGAACACTGAGCTTTAGTCAACTTAAGTCTCACTTTTCCCATGGCGGTTCGATTACGATTAATAACCATCACTTATCTATACGAATTGGCATAATAATCTCAAAAACAGATGTTTGCTCATCTGAATACAAGTTATGCTGAACTTTATAAACAAAAGCTGGTTTTATAGCTTAAATCTGTTTTAAGTGCAAATGATACATTGCCTTTAGGCTGTTAACAACCAAATCAATAAGTTTCAGTTGAAATGTTTTATTGTGACATTTTTCACTGTGACATGTCTGATGTCGAACGTGCCTTTAACATGACAGGTTAATTGACAAAGGGGGAGAATATTTTCAATTGCTAAGTTATCGGAGATAAAAATTCTAAGGAAGATCGTTGACAGAGATTGAAATAACCTAAAGAGTCGTGTCTGCTCAGCTATGTTTTAGTCATCGGGCAGAATGCGGCAAAACGGACTTGTTTGATTCCGGAGATTTCATCCAGGCGTTGGTAAATGGGGAGGGTTTGCTTGACAGCCGCAAGACACTGGGAGCACAATACAGACTATATTTTGAATAACATTCATTTTTGTTTCCTGAATACAAACAGAAGACATAACAATGTCTATTTGGAACGCAGTTTATATCTAAATTCACATACCCATAGATGATCAGTTTTTTTCATCTTATATCAATAAAAACCTTCAAATTACTGCATTTTTAAAAAGCAGTGTAAGATAATTTTAAAATCATTTGTGTGATGTAATGCATGAGTGATCGAGTAGGCAGCTTGGTAGCAGGGTTTGACCCCGAGATCAAACACCTGCGGAGGTGTTGATTGACGGCTGAGATGTCAAAGGTTTTGAACCAGCGGGTGAAATAAATAAAATAAGATTTTGATTAAAATCTACCCGCTGATTGGTTCATGGGTCATCAAGTGGTTGAGAAAAACAGTAGTCTGAGATTAAACGACTTGTGTGTCATTGAGGGTTGCAGTCAAACCGCATAAAAAATGACTTGTTTGCAGGGGTCTTTGAGGGGGGGGCTTCAAAAGAAGTGAAGATGTAAAGAGTTTGTTTGTTTTTTTTCCCTTTCACATGAAATGATGATTGGAAACCTGCAGAAATGACTGGCGGAATCTAATTAAAACATCAAGCAATACACGTGAGAGTGTAAAATAAAAACAGAACAAGAATGACAACCGCTTTTGGTGCTTGTCTTAGAACAAGCACCAACCAGATCCCCATGCTATAATTTATTTATTTAATTGTTTTTATAACTAAAACAAATATTCCAGTACATAATTTTTTCACTAATTGTTGTTATTATCATTGGGTTTCGATTTATTAAATGAACCCATGAATAAATATGAAATTGAACTGTTTTGTCTCAAATGGCATATTAAATTAAACTATATACAAAAATTAAAGAATTTACAAACTGAGAGAACTTTACTTTATGGATATTTTTCTCAATAGAACTTTGAATTCTGAAAATCTAAGAGAAGTGTTCTGAAAATAATGCACCGATTTATTGCCATGGAAACTACAACAGATAGAGATAGCACAATAATATCATTGAAAAGAGCGTGTTTTCTGCTACAAGACTATTTTGCACAACCATTAGCAATTCATTTTCTCCAGGAACCAATAAGTATTATAGAGTTTCAAATTTCTCTATCAGACTATGTTGTTGTGTTCCCTATTGTGGTTTCCGTGAAAATACATAGTAGGCTTTACTTTCGGAACAATCATGAGTATTTTTATATAAACATTTAAAATAATTAGAATTCTAAATGTTTAACAAATCTTTTATTTCAATCCTGAAGATGCAATAAAAACTGTCACTATTCAAATATGCAAGCAAAAGCAAAAGATGTGTTTATTGCAGATTATCTCATCATAGAAATGGTTTGCCACGGAGGTTATCGCTGCTCTTTTTTATTATTTAATCCGCTGACCTTTTTGTTATCTGTTATCTGTCTCTTCGCTGTGCATGCATAAAGAATTGGGCCAAAGCCGAGTTAGACACAAAGAAGTTGAGTATCTAAAAGAGCGTCTCTGAAGCGATCGTTGTATCATTCTTCTGATTATAATGTACCGTCTGCAGGGAGAACGCATACAACCTGGAAAAATGTCAAATGAAAATTGAGACTTGCTGAGAGTAAAAGTACTGAAATAAAAGGTCAACAAGATCAGAATTCAGTGTGAACTTCAGGGAAGACTAGGGTAATTAAACGTAGCTTAGTCTGAAAAAAATGTCAAGAGTTGGATAGTTAGTGCCCTTTAGGCTGGGCAAGTATATTGGGAGTAATACCACACAGTTTAAAAGGTAATATAATCTGAATATAAATGAAAGTTTCAGTTGAATCAAAATATTTAGTACTTTTTGGGTGTATATATATATATATGTATGTATGTATATATATATATATATATATACTCATCCACTAAAAATTACAGACAGCCATACACAAGATGGCTACGCTAACCCTATTATAGAAATATATTCAAGCATAAGAAGTTTGGGATGTAAAAGGTAAGGGTAATATGACAGCGAAAATATACCTGTAACAGTTATGGGATGGGTTAACAATATTTGCCTGCGAAATAACTGTCAGACCACAGGTGACAATAGTTCACCTATTTTGGTTTCTTTTTATATTACTTATATCTATTTGTTTTTGATGGGATGAAGGACAAAAAGGGTCCTCCAAGAACATTCATTTTTGGTCAAGTTTCAATAAGTGAAATTTTCGTGTGTTCCCTAGTAATGGTAACGTTACGAGGTTCTAAAATTAGTGGGAGCGAGTGAAAAGAAAGGGGCGCAAAGATACCTATCAAATAATTTGAAGTTGGTTCTTCAATTTTGATTTGTATTTAAAATCAAAACACAAGGAGATAAAAACATTATAATACGATAAAATTGATGCTACATGTTTTGGAAACTTTATTTTCAGATATCGACCTTTTTGTCCAAACGCTGTGAGTTTCTTAAATTCAGGTTTCGTTATTTAGGTAATACATGAAATTTACCCGAATAATCACTATTATCATTAGATTACGATTTTTTTAACGATCCCACCACAATATGAAATCTTTTTTGCCTCGAATGACATATTAAATTGAACTATATTCAGCAATAAAAGAATTTACAAACTGAGAGAACATTACTTTAAGTATATTCTTTCAAAACATATTACTTATATATTCTGAAAATCTAAGAGGCGCATCTCGAAAATAATATCCAGTACTGTCTGCAAGACTTGGTAAACGTCGATTTCATCCAATGAAAAGTGATAAGATCCCAACGTCCCAAAAAGGAACTATCGTTAGAATAGTATTAAACTGCTTTCGGGGTTGAGACTTAACTTCGGGAGCTCTGGTGTGTATATAGTCCCTATCTTTATTGTCATTACTCCCATGTCCTCGGAGTATTAGTAGTTATTATGGTCTTCTGTTTGGATCGAATAGATCGTTTTTGAATAGTTTTGTATGAGATAGAAATGTATGACACCAGGTGACTGCGTGCAAATTATTTGTATTGAATTACTTGAAGCTATACAAGTTTACAAAATATTAACATTCGTAGTATAAGTAGCTGTTATTTCTATTTATTGGCTTGCAAATTATTGTGTAAGATAGGAGTATTTGTAAGCAGATTACTGTGTGTGAACCATACATTATTGTTAAAATTGAATTGTTTAAACCATAGAGATGTGCATAATTATTATTTGATTGGAATACTTAAAACTGTGGTGGAACCGGCCTATTGGCCTAGGAGTATTTACCAATGTGCCGGGAGATTGGGGTTCAATCCTAGGTCGAGTCATACCAAAGACTGAAAAAATGATACTTGATACCTCCTTTCTTAACACTCAGCACTATAAGAAACGTTTCAAGGAAAAGTTAAGTAATCCAGGGAAAGGAGTAGCGCCCTCCCCTACACCTCGATGTAGTAGCTATTGAAAAGGGAGCTTTTGGGTAGCCCTCAACTACGGTCACCAACTTATTTTATTTTGTGTGTGTGTGTGTGTGTGTGTGTGTGTGCATATAAACAAGTACACTTTTGTTGTCTGACGAAACTTTCTTACTCTATGAATCTGAACTGCAATAGCTTCAATTTTTCGGCAGAGTAAGCTAGAAGATAAACTGTAAATCCAAACCAGCTTTAAAATTGATCATCCAGGGCGTAACGGGGATTTGGACAAACACATACCTTGAAGAATGCAGTATAGATTTCAGTGAGTTTTTATGTTATACGGTTAACTGTAATTTTGAAAAAAAATTGTGTTAGCAGAAAACGTTAGAGACGTTTTTAAAGACAAAATAAGAAGGGTGTAAACTACGCTAAAGGATTATTGCTCTACAAAAAAAATTCAATTTGAAGAAATGATTTTCTTTAATTTTCTATACTATATTTTAATTTTTTAATTTTTTTTTTTGTTTTGTTTATCGATCAAAGTTGAGTGTTTGCCAATGGTCCGGAAGACCGGGGTTCAATCCCAGGTCAAATTATACCAAAAACTCAAAACATGGTACTTTATGCCACCTTCCTTAACACTCAGCATTATAAGGTAAGGATCAAGGATAAAATGAAGCAATCCAGGGAAAGCAGTAGCGCCTTCCCCTGCACTTCGGTGTAGTAGTTATTGGAAAAGGAGTCTTTGGGTTCGCCCTCGACTACGGTCGCCAACTTTACTTATAAAGCTTTAGATATTCAATTTTTTTTTTCTTAAGATATAATTCTTTCTTTTGAAATGACTAACATTGGAACCGATGGCAAAAACCGACAGCATTTTCTGCTCAGGTTTACTCATTCCTTGTCCGATACAAAAGATCTTTCTTGAGTATGATATAAAAATTGCATCCGCTTATAAGGCTCCAAGAGAAATGTTGCTATAACTTATAGGTTCACTCTTAACCGAATTGAAATCACCGGTTATGATGTCTATTTATACGTCAAATAGATCTGTTTGAATTGTTGTAAATTATCATTAATTTACTGGGGGAACCCACGTGGCTTTGTGACCAACGGGTAGGACTGCGACACCGTTGTGAGTTAGAACTCCAGTTGCGCTATACCAGTTACTTTCAGGCTAATGCCCCGAGGAAAAAATTAAACTTCCTTATCCTAATCAGCTCTTGGTTTAATTAGACCACTACTTGGCTTTGGCATTAAATAATCCTAAGAAATAAAAAAAAACATCAATTTGCTCTTAAAACTAATTATGAGGAAACTAAAATGCTAACCTGGAAAATTATCACTATTATTTGAGCATACTTAAAACCATCAAACTGTCTGAATTGTTTGTTTCAAAAATAGTTACTCGGCGCAGTTATAAAGGCGGGCTTAATGTATCGGTTATCATCGCAGGAAATGGAATCAGAGTTCAAATTCGTCTGTTCTCCTCGTCCAGTTCTGAGTAGATAATAGGGCAGATTGTGTCTTCAGGTTTTATAAGGCAACTTGTTCAGGAGAAGGAAAACTCTAAATTCAAGACTGCTTTACTCCGCTTTTAAACTGACCTTTGGTAACATCTTGCCCTTTTTAGGGTGGGAAGGTAAATACATACTTGAAGCAATAATTGCCGGCAAATAATGATTATAGAAATTGTTTTTATTAAATAAGAAGTGTTACTTGAAACCACAGAACTACGCACAAGAAAAAAGACTGACTTTGGCCTAAAATTACTGAAGTGTTAATATTCTGTAAAACAAACCAACTGCTAAATGAAAACCGCGGTTTTGATTAGTAGCGACATTTTTTTTTTTAAAATTAACGGGACGATTTAAGGTATTTCTGTATTTGTCGATAATTTATTTTTTAATAAAAACAGAGCTGATAATGCTAGAATTAAAGTCGAACCCAATTTAACGCTGCATAATATCAACAAAAATACTTTCTATTCTTTTTTTTTCTTTTAGATTATTTTATTTCTAAGTTTTGTTCACAGATTCTTTTTGATGACGTCCCAAATTCACTTTCGTGTGATCCGAATTCAAAGGTCTTTGAAGATTCGTAAATGCAACCCGAATTCAAAATTTACGTTTCACCAAAACAACCTTAATCTAATGAATTAGGGAGGCTCAAAAGTGTTGGTTTTGTTTGTTTATTTACATTTTGTGCGAATTCCTGGCTTTTGCCAGGAATTTGCACATAATAAAGAAAAAACTCACTTTTTTGAGTATTGATAATGTGCTTCCGCAGGTGATTATCGATTATGAGCCATGTATCGATAATCAAAAGCTCTAACCTGATCAAAAGAAAATCAAAAGATAACTTTCAATGTTTCGGTCATAGATTGCCGGATTAAAAAACAAAAACAATCTATAAAGCATTCAAAAAGTGATTAACAAACCGTCGTCCTCAAACTTTAATCAAAAGGTTTCAGTTTAGGAAGCACAAAATCTGTACAATCAATAGAAATCATGTGCACAGTCGAACAGTTTTCCTAAAATACTCAATTGCTTTTAATTTATTTTAGGTACTATTTTCCCCAAATCACTTTTCTAAAATATAGAAGTTCAAATACTCTTTCGGTAGGACATATTCACTACAGAGGCATAAAATCGCTCCACCAAATAGTGTGTGTGTGGGGGGGGGGTTCTGGATATGACACTAAACTACGTCTGTTGGTGAGGCTCCAGTTGTAGAGATCTGATGAGTATTGAGTACCTCTTTATTGCCATTACGACCAAGGCCAATCTGACCCAGAATAGTTGTCCCACCTATTAATCTGATTTGAAAACTATTCATATTGGATAAGAGAATACCTGATACCTTATAACTCTAAATTATTAGGATTAAGGATACTTACTTGAAGCTATAATAGTTCACTATGGATTATTATTAGTTACCGGACATTGGCATGATGGTTAGAGTGTTCGCCAATGGCCCTGGAGACCTGGGTCCAATCCCTGGTCGAGTCATACCAAAGACTTAAAAAATAGTACTTGATGTCTCCTTGCTTAACACTCAGCATTATAAGGCACAGATCAAGGATAAAGTGGGTCTATCCTGGGAAAGAAGTAATGCCCTCCCCTACACCTTGATGTAGTAGGTATCGAAAAGGGAGCCTTCGGGTCACCCTCGACAACTGCAGCCAACTTCACTTTACTAACTTATTATTAGTTACATTGTAATCCTATAACTGTATGCAAACTAGTGACTATTATTAAATTAAAATAATTACTTAAATCCGTATTGGATAGGAATATTTGATATCATATAACTGTGTGGAAAATCTCTTAAGAAACAATTGCACAAAACGTAAATGTACAATGAAGGAAATTATCTAACTCAGAGCTGGACTTGCATATAAGCTAAACTGTAGCTGAGTCACACTGCATGAAGCTTCATTTTTTAGAATATATTTTAGCATTACTTTCAATTAGCAAACATTAATTTATCTAATCATACATAGTTATTTTAAGTTTTTTTTTTAACAAAATATTCTTATTGTAGGGCCTCAAATTATCTATAGCTATAAGACTCAGCAAGGAAAATTGTGACGTTACCGTAACGTGAAATAACTCATGACGCGTTGAAATGCCGTTAAAATCAATACTCTCAAACTTGCTGTGCTGACTACTTTTATTTGCCAAACATATATATGAGTTTTAAATTACATTGTGAGTACAGTAATATAAGTTAAGATTTATTTCATGAGAAAATATCTGTTTGGAATTTTTTTAATAGAAATGACACTTCTCCCACCTTATTACGGGGACACGATCGGTCACAAAGGGTTTTGTCGTTATAACCTTTTTTGAAAGCATGTTTAATGAAAAGCTCGCTTAAAAGAATTTAGATTCTATAACAGTATATTGGTGTCAGAAAAAAATGCTGATAGAAGATGAAAAGTAGTACTAATAGAAAAAAGAAAGAAACATTAAAACTGAGACTTAGCCAGGGCGCAAAAGCAATAAAAAGGAAAGTCAGTACAAATCGTTTAGATAAAAGCAGTTATATGCAGAAGATGCCGAACAATATATACATTCCACGTTCCACTGGCCCTGATGCTCGTTCAAGCACGACGCTTTTGTTAACGTCCTATGCAATCTACGAGAAGTAAGGGGCGAACGACGAACTCTTTCATCTGAGATCACGTCCCAGTTGCGGTGTACAATTCCTATTCATCTGTATCGGGAAGTATTCATCCGCACGGAAGGCGTTTTCCTCCACGACCATTGATTGGCCAAAGACACGTTGTGCCAATGGCGTCTACGACTATCAAGAATTCATTCAATTGAAAATAAGCTATGCTCTGTCAAAGAGTTTGATTGCGCGCGCTCAAGAAGTACCCCGGCGTATCTCTTTGGCATCGACCATATTCAATGGGTAAGACCATCATACACAGTGTGAAGAGTCGCCTGCAATCGACCGCAGCAGCTATTTCCCGGAAACTCAGCAACAACCGTCAGAAGCTGAAAATATTTTTCTGAAATGTGTCTGCTCCAAACATGATCTACGTACGTACGCCTTTCTTGTGGCTGAACGAGCAGGCTAACATTTTGCTGCACTAGCCGAGAGGCATTGATCTCAGGTCGTTCAATAAGTGTCTGAAGTTATTTTTGCAAGGTGAGAATCTGAGATGTGCATATAGAAAGAGTTATAATCACTTTCGGTGGATGGACAAAAGTCTCTTGTCTTTTGACCAATATAAAGATATATATATATATATATATATATATATATATATATATATATATATATATATAAAGAAATATACTATTTATAAAATGTTGCATCAACCGTTTTTGCTGTTCGAAAATTGTTCCAAAGTAGACATAATATTAAAAAGTCTTTACTTATATATGTATGTGATTCTAGAACCTTAAAGAAGTACTATCAAAAATGGATGCTCTAAATAAGATGTAAAACTGCATCGTTACTTTTTGTTTACGCCATACGATTTCAAGAACTTAAAAACTGCTAATTTTATTCAATAGAAGGCATAAAAGTTTAACTGAAAACTGTTTTTCTGTGTGTAACAATGTAATAAAGTCATTGGCCAGGTCAGGCTTAAAATTTTATGATTGATTGGTTTTAACAGCATATCAATCCGTCAAGGATTATTTTGTGCTTAGGAGTTAGGAATCGCGTTCCTTTGATGTCCATATTTACATTTTTGTATAGTTGTTTTTCTTTAGGGTGTTTTAATTTATTTATTAATTCATTTATTTATTGCATACGACCCTACCGATTACGAAAAATGTATAAATGAACGTAAAAAAGTGTTTCAATGCAACCTATCCATGCTCTTCTCATTATATTTCACTTAAAGACAGCCTTCGATGGCTATTAAGCTCGTGTTGGGTCTTATCTTATTCATAAAAATTACGAGATGACCAGTGAAGCTGTTGGGTTTCAATGAAAAATCAAAGATTATAGTGTGGCCTCTACTCAGGAAGCAATAAAGAGTTGTAATTATAAGATCATAATCATAAAAAAGATGTGGACGATTAAGAATTGTTTTTAACACCTGTTTTCTTGAATAAGAAAAACGTGCGCAAATACTAGCCAGTAGAACAGGATAAAAACTAAATAAATGTTTTCTTATCTCTTAAAGTCAGTCACATTTTTATAAGTTTAGTCTATTTGTAAAATGATACAGTCTTCTGGTGAATCACGTGATTCTTTCATCCGAAGAGTGTATTTCTTTCAATTACAGGTAACTTATCATTCATAAATCTGATACGAGGAGGCCAGTATATATATATATATATATATATATATATATATGTGTGTGTGTGTGAGAAAGAATTTTAGTAATATATATATATATATATAATGCAAACATGTAGATAATGGTAAGAACACTATAAATTAATAATCATATTCTAGGATAAAATATAAGGATTAAGGTGAGAGCAAATACAAATCTCTAGATTCCTGTTATTAAGATCAAAATTGGATTGGAAAAGTATTCTCTTTTATTGCATTCAATCGCTATTGTGCATACAAAAATTTCGCTCCAAAATACCATTTATTCAGCGTCAAGATAACATCGAAAATATTGGATCTCTATACAAAAGACTTACATATTTCCAGTTAAAATTTTTCTTGTTTCTTATATTCTTACACTGGAAGTCGTTGCTTTAATTCATTCAATAAGTGCTAATGACGAAAATGGTACTCACCCACGATATTAAATCTTTCCCAAACATCCTTTGAAAGAGCAACTACACTAGATTCAATCTAAGTGAGTGCAGGCGGTCATTCAATTTGAATTAATTCCTATATGCAGACACGTTTTCTAATGCTTAATCAAACTTTTGCACCTTTTATATTTGACAAATATGTCAGACGTCAACGTAGAAAACCGGCCAGGAAAATACTAATAAAATGCGATTAAGCAAACACGAGCTCTGTCCCTGTTCATTAAACATGTCTGGTACCAACAGTAGAAAGAAATTGCACAGCAAGTACTTGAGTGCGGTTTCTTGTATTGCTGTTTGCTTTCTGATGTGTACAAACGAACCCTTTTTCATTTATTAAGGATCAGCTAAATGAATTATGTGATACTGGTCTTTGTCAGGAAGAAACATGACCAACAAGTTCACTTCGTACGCTGCACTTCAAATAAAAAAGGAGATTATCTTATGTCAGCCTTTCACTCTAAATACAATAAATCTTATAGATATCAATGACAATGTTAAAAAGCTCCCTCTCTCCCTGTCTCTCCCCCACATATATATATATATATATATATATATATATATAAGACAGAGTAGCCTAGACACGGTAAACGCTTGGTGACTCAGTTTGAGGATTATGCAATCCTCAGACCAAGATTTTTCAGGTGGTAGATATCACTTCATATACTGTTGTGTGGGTTATGATAAAAAGAGTGATCAAGTTTGTGGGTTATGATGGGACCGTCAGTCTATTTAACACCATGATGCTCTTATGTCCATTTTGTGATATTTTAAAAATCATTTACTCACTTGTGCATAATTTATTATTTTTTATTGTTTGTACTTATTTTATTCTGATTGATTTACTTTTGTTTATTGATTGATAGTCTTTGGACTCGTTAGTTTCTAGGTAACTTAGTGGAAATTTGTTTTCGTGCCGATATTTGGACATAAGTTTTGACAAACATATAAATATATAAATAGAGAGAGAGTAAAATATTAAAAAGCAAATTCAATAATATTAATGATGCTTTTAATAATACCAGCATTATACATTTTTACCATTTTCTTACGTTATTAACAAATAAAACTTCTTTAAAATAACTGGAATTATATTTTACAAACGTATCAAAACTCTGAAAAGAAACTGTATTTTACTTCAAACACGTGCCCGTAGATTGTAGTACACATTTAAATTATGTTTAAAGAATGTTACCCTCAACTGTGAGAATTTTTTATTAATCACCCAACATTCTACTGTTTATTCATTCTCAAATTTTCAAAAGCATACCGCTAATTTTTAATAGACCTTAAAATGTGGCCATTTTTTTTATTTGAATTTGTTTCCAAGAAAATGTGTAAAACTGTTTCTGGCAGTTTCAGGAATTTCTCATTGAAGATCGAACACTAATGAAAATTTTTTTAGTTTGTTTTTTAGCTTTTTTTTTTTCGTATTTGAAAGTACTGTTTGCGACCTCTGTGCCATATATACAAGTGTATATATATATATATATGTATATATATAGAGAGAGAGAGAGTATCACTCAGACTTTCAGTGAGACAGACAAAAGTACAAAACTTTTATGAGAAATTGTTCATCAGAAAGTTAATACCTAAGAGATTTTTCACTTGTCTGACATCTCTTCAATAGACTCGGCAAGTAATTACTTACTCGAAAGTATTAGAATTCTTTAATGAAGATTACACAAGTGATTTCCCTTATCTATAGCAACAATGTCAAGGTACATCGTACTTGAGATAAAGACAAGATAAGCCTATTCGCACTTAGACAAGAAAGAAACATTTGTCTCCTTTCCAAATCCCAAACAACTCTTGAGATTAGATATATATTTCATGTAATGTAGCGTTCTTACTTAAAACTCAAAACGAATTTCAACCCGGGAAAATATTTACTTGGATACCGTGGAAAGTTAGCCTCTAAATAAAAAAGATATCAGTCATATTGAATCAAATTTATTTATAGAAGCAATTCACCGAAATTCTTTAGAATATAATGTACTTTGTTAGTATATGAGGATCAAAATTTGACACGACACTCATATCTTTGAAAATCCAAGACCCAGATTTTAAATCAACCAGCAGGCACTGAAGATAATTTTTCATCGTTTTTATATTTTCTCCGTTTTAAAAAAATTTTATTTATTTATTCAATGAACAGAAAAATTCGTATTTTCAAAATGTAATATTCATATTTTTTGTTTATCATTACCATATATAACTGCTCTTTGAAGCATTGTGGAGCAGTGGTAGGAAGCGCTTGTGGGTAAAGTTATCAAAAGAGCCGACAGATGAGAGAACGATGTGTTGACAGTTCAATATATCTTTCACTGGGCTCGTTGTAACATGATACACTTGATCTCGTCATCGGTGATCGGTATGATGGCAGTCCAATTTTGATATCTCTTGGAAGGAAAAACTCACCACCTTAAAACGCTTGGACCAATTTTGGACTTTGTAAGATTACGGAGGGGCGTCGTCATTAAATTGTTGTGGTCTCTAGGTTAAAGAACATTCGAGCACATCAGCTGTCATTAGTCATTAGGTACAAAGGTCTGACGATCAAAAATGTCACGGACCTCGCTCGTGCAGGCAGAGTGACCTGTAGAGAAAAAAAGTGATTTTAATATAATCACGCGTGAACTTTCACGTGTTGCACTACTGTTCCATTAGAGAGCATCGAACCTTCGGGAAACTTCGAATTGATTCCATCAAATCGTTATATAAGAAAATCAAGTAGCGAGATTTTGGGAGTTCAAGACAGGTTTTCAAACAGGTTTCAACAGAGGCGCACGATGCATAGAGCCCAGCCTGTCATAGCAATCCGACTGATATGATAAACATCCACAGGTCGACGTAAACAACGCCGACGCCGTCGCCAAGAAGAGGAAGGTGAAACTTTTCTACGAACGCTAGCTGAGGTTCACGGAGGGAAAGAGGGATAAAGAAAACGTTTGATAGCGACAAAAAAAAAAAAAAGAGAGAAGGCGAGGAAGAACGCTATTGAACGAACTTTTTTACAACAGTCCTCTGTAATTCCCAAAAATAAAACGACTACTATTTTCTTCCTTGAGATTCAAGTTTCGAATGTTTCTTTTCTGCGAATTCATTTCTTTTTATCAGATACAACGTTTTAATTTTTTTGGTCCTATACTACAACTTTACGGACTGAAATTGTCTAATTTCCTCTTCACGAATATTGGACAAGATTTACATAATAGTTCAAAATTGCAAAAAGATCAATACTGGTGGTCACAATTATCACACATAAAGGAAATAGTTCAGCAGAATAATATTGATTATGATATATACTTATCATTGCCATCAAATCGTGCCGACATCTCAATTTCCCTCGACGCTCTCTGTCTCTCTCACTCTCTCTCTCTCTCTCTCTCTCTCTCTCTCTCAGTAAGTCCTCTAGACAGCATCCACTGTCTACACAGAGATAATAAATGTAAGATTTCTGGTCGACCAACACTGGTGTGACTTACATGTAGGGATCCATTGGTGAAAGTTGTGTATATGTTCGTCCTTACTTCAGCAGCTGTGCTCAGTATGTCTTGTTCATCTAACTTGAATAGTTTGTGAGATGGGTCGTAAGTAGCAGTACAACTGCTGTTTTGTAAGGTACTGATTCCAGGATGTCTTGAAAACAGTGCGCTCATCCTTGTGTCGTTTCCACTGAGTTTTTCTCCAAGTGTTTTGTTAGTGGTACAATGATATAGTAGTACTGACACGGCCATACCTTATTTTAAAAGAAGGTTAGTTTTCCATTTGGTTGATTAGCAGTCAGTAAGAGTCCATGCATTTGTCCATGTTGACATCGATTTCAGTAGAGATATTTATACCGGGGAATATGAAGTGGTCTACGAATTTCAGAGGCTTACCATTTTATTGAGATGGCATAATCTTGATTAAAACACGATTTATCTCAGTTCACTAAGCTATGCAGCAATGATTCAGTTTGAAAAGGGGTATTTGCACGAAGCAGAAGATTGTCTGCGTAGGTTGCATCAGTAATTGATGGTACCTGGCAGAATTTTACTTCTCCCAATGTGTATGTCAGTTTTTCCTGTAATGGTAAATTACTACAGGTCTTATCTGAAAATGTGACTTTTTTATTAACATACTACCTGTTGACATGTGAAACTCAGCAGGATATCAATTTTTAATTACTCTCCCAAACTTTGAAATTAATGACATTTTGGAACATCAGGAAAATGTTTCTGACAATTGGAATATGTCAAAGGAGATAGACTAAAAATGTTAGTTGACTTGGGTGTTTTTCTGACGATCCTATAAAATTAGCAACACATGTATTGTATGTCATTCGTGTGCACACTCTTCGACGTCAAAATTTTTTTTAACAGCTACGCAAAATACTATGCGACTTTATATCCATCTAGTTTATGGTTGTTTTTTTTATAGCCGATACTTGAGCATTCATTTTCTCTTAATAGAAGCACGTGCAATATCTAAACATAAAACAAAAAGACATGTATAAATATGCTTATACATAATCATGAATAAGCGCTAATGATCAAATAAACTTAGTTATGGCTTATGTGCATATACACATTTTGCATAAGCTAATAAAAATAAACAGTTTAATCACTTCAAATGTACACGCTTGTAATGCTTTTAACTAGTATGAATGTTAATACATCGTCAAATTAATTAGATTGGTAGAACAGGAAATAGAAGTCACCCACTAGGATATATATATATATATATATATATATATATATATATATATATATCCTAACGTTTTTCTAAGATTTAAATTTTTGCCAAATATTAGGGAGTCGCTCTATACACGAGATACATGTGTGTGTGTGTGTGTGTGTGTGTGTGTGTGTGTGTGTGTGTGTAAACCTTATGTTTTGGCAAACTGGTTAACCTGCATTTTCATCCGCAAATATCCCTTTGGGTATATATATTCATGACATCCATAGCCTGCACTGATTTTACCAGAAGATTGATAAAAAAATTTTCACTGAAGTTTGATATGGATTAAATATGTTAGGAAAATTGTTTTTAAAAATAAGACCTGTATTCGAATACATTTTTCCTCATTAGGATGTATTGATCTCTCGAGGTATACACAAATATATCTAAAGATGAAACTGATTTACACATAATTAATGACGAAATATAAGAGTCGTGGTCACTAAATTTCATCGATTGAGACAAATAAGCCACACTGATATGTATGATTTAGAATTGGTGGGATTCGAAACTGGACGGACAGATAAGCAGGTAAATGCCACAAGAACACCTATAAATGTGCGAAATAAAATAGATTCTAATTTCTGCTAAGCTTTACTTTTACATACTTTAAACTCGTTACATAATTATGTGAATGACTTAGATTATATCTTTTACCTTATATTCCGTTTCTTATCCTAAAGTTCATAATAGAAAGTTTTGTTTAATTAGGATATCGTATTAATTATTTATCTTTTAATTAAATTTCTGTCATAATCCAATAATTTTTTCGCACTAATCTAAACTGAAGTCTCAGTGACATCGAGTCTAAAATCCTTCTCAATACCATGGTCTTGGATAGTCTCGATTGTTCTTCTCCACTCCAGTTGCCACAAATTTTTTCGAGATCTTTAGGGACCGTTCCAAGGACACCAACTAGAATTGATATCACCGTTACCTTCGAATTAACCATCAAGACTCTATTTTTGAAAGATGCAACAAGCAAGGACGGAGGTAATAGATGGTTATTTCCAAAACAAAAGATTTCATTATTACCAGACGATCATGAAAACGTGAAACTGACAGTTACGATTGCTTTCTTTGCATTGTAGAATTTGTATGTATAATGTTACTTGTTGGAACATATCGGTATAGCACCCTGATCAGAAAACATCTGTCTTGTAATCTTGATAAATTTAAGGTACTAAGGCATGAAATTGCTAACGTCTGTATATTTCTAAGATTATAATCACAAATAACAACGCAAGACACGATTTTACCAGAGTTTAATTCGTTTATCAATAGCAATATAATTGTTTCGCAGCGACTTTCGATGTTATAGCTCACCAGTGTTTCACTTTTAGACTTAACTTTACTTCAGCCAAACATGAAAATATTTCTAGCAGATTGTATTTCGGATGATTATCGTTGGAGATAAAGTGAAATAAAATCTCAGATCGCATTCCTTTGTATTACCATGACCCTCAGTATTTTTAGTTATCATCAATTTAGATCTTCTCCAAATTGGTTTTCAACCCCATCTCTTCTCTCTTTGGGAGGATTCCATCGGTTATTGACTTTACTATCTTTTGATAGCATTACAATATCTAAGATGAAGTCGATACGGTGCTATCAATTATGATAATTTTTCACCTTATTTTGTTGCTCAGTCAGCTGGGGCTGTAGAATACACCGACTGTACCTCTGCAGAAGGGTAAGACCCCCGACCAATGAGGGTCCTGGATATGACAGTAAACAATCTGATGGTGAGGTTCCAGTGATGCTGGAGCTTTAGGGAATGAGGAGCACCCTTTAACTGCCATTGCTCCCAGGTCCACTCTGGAACGGAATGGTAGCACCGGATAGGGCCCTATCTGTGGTTTAAATAGAAATAAATGCTTACTTATGCTAAACTGAATTGTCTGAATTAGAACTGCTTGACTAAACTGAATAGCTTTAAATAGAAATGTTTTTGACAATTCAACTGTATTTACATTTAAACTGCATGCTTATGCTAAAATGAATTCTTTGAAATGGAACTGTTTTTGACATTGAAATTCTACTTACTCTAAAGTGAATGTTTTACTGTAGAACTGTTTTGATATTTAACTGTATGTAAAGAAAATCTGTACTTATACTAAACTGAACTAGCTCTGTTTGACTAAACTGAATAGCTTGAAATAGAAATGTTATAGACAAAGAGTGTACTCATGCTAAACTGAATTGTTTGAAATAGAACTGATTATTTGCATAAAGTGGACTTGGCATCAAGTAAACTACAAATGTGGATATGCCATAAAATCTAACCAACCAATCACCTTATTTTGCTTGATTCTTTTTAATAAAGAGAATATAAAAATGTGAAAATAGTTTTTAGAAAGTAAACGATAAAAAAATTAAAGGATTTACTGATAACTATTGAGATATATAATACACAGCATTCCAGCATTTGGAAGTGCCCGTGGTGTAATGGTTATCGTCGTAAGAAATGGACACGGCGACACGAGTTCAAATCCTGGACGAGACAGATTGCATTTCACATAGCACTAATACCCTTGGGAAAGGTATGAATCCAATAATTCTCCCAGCTATGAGTAAATAGTAGGGCATACTAGGTTCTTCAGCCTTGGTGGGGCAACTAGTCTTGGAGAAGGAAAACTCTGAATTCAAACCTATTAAACTCCGCTTAAAAATCGACCTTGTGTCATATCCTGCCCGAGCGGAGGGGTTGGTAAATATATATATTGCACAGCATTCCACAGGATTTAACAGAATCAATATGAGAGCTATTTATGAAAATCTGATGCCTGTATTTTTTACTTTTCAAGTTGAGTTAAACTTGATGGAATCAAAAAAGAATATAGCAATTTTTAATTAAAATTTCAACACTAAGTGGAAACGGTAAAATGAAATATGTGCCGCGTCAGAGTCGTCATGGAAAGACTGGTTTGCAAAAAATTAATTTCTTAATCTACTGTAGTAAAAGTGTTTGTGCGTGTGCTGATAAGAGTCAGGTTTAACTTAACTTAGGCTATCTACCCTCTTTTTCTACATAGCGTGACTCACGCCAACCCCTGCAGACGAAAAGTTGGTAGATAGTTACAATGGTATTAATACATGGTTGATTATACACCTAAAAGTGCCATTTATATCCGCAATAAATGTTAATATTATTTTTGTGATTATTCGTCGCATTCTTTCGCACATAAACATGTCTTTGTGAAGATAGAAAGTTGTTAATATTCTTTGGCGACTGCTTTATGACATTCACTTCGAGAAATAATGCCACATGTTTGTATTCACTTTGATGTGTGTACTATGCAGTTAGAACGGATTTCTCATGCAAGGCTTGACAGTCGTAGGCGTTGTGCATAAAATGCTGAATACTTAACAAGTAAAACGAAACCAAATTCTCACCCTTCAGAAATCATAATAGTGCAGATGTTAATAAATACACTGAAGAATAGAATTGAAATGTTTCTTTAACTGTTTGAATTAAACTAGTAAGGATAGCTGACAGTTTGGAATTTAAAAAAATGAAATATGACAACACATTCAAAAAATATCAACTTTTACACAACGCTACTATACAAAATTATGGAATGAATAAAAACTGCTCAATCGATGCGTCTTAGAATTACCTGCTTTTATCCCCCGGCTGAGAGATAAGACCCCCGCCTCAAAAAGAGGTGCCTTAAACTGCATCTGTTAAAGAAGCTCTACTTCGTCAAATTTGAGGGATTTGGACTACCCATAAAGAGTAATAGCAGTTATAGTTCAATCTGTGGGTCAGATAGATCAGTTGCGAAAATTATTAGTATTAAACTATACTACTTAAACCACGTACTTATTGATATCAAAGCCTGGTCGGCTGGGGCTGTAGAACTGTAGAATACGCCGATTGTATCTTTGCAGTGAGGTTAGACCTTCAAAGAGTGTCCAGGATATGACACCAAACTACTTGATGGTGAGGCTCCAATCCTAGAGCTTTGGGGAATATGGAGTACCCTTTCGTTGCTATTACTCTTAGGTACATTATGAATTGGAGTAGTAGTATATATTAGGGGCCAACTATAGATCAAATAAAACTTATTTTATTTTTATTATTAATTATTTACTATACTCGAAACTATTTAATAGTGTCATATAGAAGAATTCGTGTTAGATCGCAAAACTTGAAACTATTTGATTGTTTACAAACAAATCAGCCCTGGTTGGTGTAATGATTATTACCTAAGAACTATTAATATGCCATTAAATGAACCAACTCAGGAATGGATATGATACAAAGTTGGTTGAATGCGGGGACCCTACAGGAAGCGAGCCTTCTCGGAGCAGATGCAAAATGGTCCAGACAGGAGTCGGACAATAAACCCGATCCTTAGCTCTTTTAAACAATAGGGAGTGGATGCAGCTTAGAAGGACTCCGATCTTTGATGTGGGCAACTGCAATCATCATCATCATCATATCGTGCTGGCAGCACGGATATCCCTGACCCTCTTTCGCCACTCCTCCCTATCGTTCATCGCCCTAGGTAGGTCTTCAGGACAACAACCTGTATCCTCACATAGCTGCTGAATGTACGTTCGTGCTGGTCGTCCTGCTTTTGCGCGGCCGTGTGTGGGGATCCATAAGAGTACATCTCTTATGAGTTCATCTCTGCTTCTCCAGCAATGTCCTGCATGTCTGGTTCGCCTAGCTTGAATAGTTTTCGTGATAGGGGGCAGGTGGCCGTACAGTTGGTGTCTTGTTGGGTGTTGCCGCCAGGACTTGTTGAGGATTGCACGCAGCATTCTTGTGTAATTGCCATCTAGTTTCTTCTCCAGCCGTTTTGTTAGCGTCCATGTAGTGCATCCATATAGCAGTATCGATGTGACCGCTGCCTGGAAGAAACTGCGTTTCATTTTATCGGTTAGGTCTGGTTGTCATGAACCGTGCTTACTGCTGTTACAGTGAACGTATTTTTATCTGTAACAATTTACTTCTGTTTACTTCAGCCCAAACTTCCAACCACCAACAGTGTGTCCGTCAAGATTCGAATTGACTCTCTGATTATCACTCTCGTCTGACATTACTCACCGGTCAACAATCTATACAACATAGCCCTTCAGTCACACAGAAGTGGGAAGGTTTTAATTTACAGTCGCAGTCGTAGCTGTCTTCTACAAAAAAGAAAGTCAAGTTTCACTCATAAAGAAATTTCCAAGTTTCAGATGCTAAACACAAGATTATAACTTGAATTTGACAAGGAACAAACAACATCATCAGTTGTGCATATTCGGAAATTATTTACGCAGTACAAAGTCACAGAGTAATAAAATCACTCAACGGCTTAGTGTCATGTGAAAGATGCCAGGTATACGCTATGCAAGAAATGTTGTCTTTGTGCCAAAATGAAGACAGGAGCACTAGACGAGAGGTGAAAGACGAATGACTGCTTTAGAATTCAAGGCATGTTATTGTATCGAAGTGTCAGCCCTGCTTGTGGCGTTTACCTCATAAAAGACGTTTATAAGTGACGCAGATTAAGTTGATGATATGAACAAGTAGTTACTTGCCGAGTGGTGGTTCAAAATTTATCAGGTTTAATCACGACTTTTTTTTGGTTTTATTATGAAGAAAATAGATGTATGCGAACGTTTTCTCAACTATTTTCTATCTCGAATTTTTCTGTATCCTATTTTCTTAGAATTTCCAGGGGGTATTAAACCGTGAGTGTGTATTATAAGTTCAAGTGATAGCCTTGGTGTCCTTATTGTGTCGTATTATACCAGGTTGAGTCAAAAGATGTGCAATATTTGAAAATTGTCACCAAACATGGGAATTTCGAACCCAAGATGAGGCTCTGCGTCTAATGTAACGAGGGACGTAACTCACAATGAATTGGTTTCGGGCATATGAACCATCGATAACAATCTGTACTCCAAACAGCTGGAGTGAATCTACAGTATTATGAGAACCGAACTGATGCTTTATTCAGCATAGAGTCCGGACCTAACTCACTCGGATTATTACTTGTTCTGATCCATGGCTCAATTCCGGTACTCGCAACGCGTCGGCGACCGAGAAGTGAAAGGTTCGGGAAAGGTGTTATTTGCATCCAACGACAAGAACTGCTATTTCCTAGGGATCAAATAAATGCAATAAAGATGGCAGCAGACGTTGAGCAAGATGACCTCTACTTTAAATACTGGGCTGATTTTGATCTAACTTGAAGAATAAAGTAAATAATTTTGTAGGATTTTGAAAAAACTTCTTAAACCGGTTTATTGTTACGACAAAAGATATCAAGCACTTTGGAGTGACTAATGTCAAGCAGTGTTGGACTTCTTCAATCCTTAACTTTTAAAGCGACTGTGAAGGTACTTTTGGAGTAAAGTCATCTTCAGGATTAGTACCCCAACCCCGATTCTTTGCTGAGTTCTGCATGAGGACAACAAGAAATGAACAGATACTACTCTTGAATTGCAACCCAAATTATAAGTGTCTATACAAATAGAATGTTTTTGTCATTTGGCAAATGATAGTTTAGAATTGGCTATTTAAGTGGTCAGGTTTTATCGAACTAAATGCTTTTAAAAAAAAGTCTCGCAAAATAATTATTAGAAAAAAAGATAGAATGATAGAAATTATTTTTGCAGGGCAGCAAAAGAAGATGCCTTCGAAAGGAAGGCGCTAATCATGACTAGTGACCGACAGGCGCAATAGTGGAATTAATGTGAGTAAATAACAAAAAGAAATGCTTCGTTACTACGGTGGAAATAAACATGGCGTTTGGGCTATCGATGTTCACGGAAGTGAAATATTCGTGCGCATAAGTAACTTTCATCTTTGCCGGAAACAAAATCTAATCGCCCGACAACAGATATAAATAAAGATGCAATCAAGTATGATTTACTTGGGTGCATCACGGCCGAGTTGCTGTTTTTGTTTATATTTTAGTGGTTTATTTGTTTTGTTTTTTCATACTTTTTTTTTTTATTTTTGCCTTAAAGAGGTCCACTATTTCTTTGAGTATACAGAATTGTGAAGTAGTATTTTATGCTCTGAAGTAGAAAGAAACTTTGTCCATATTTTGAGATTTGTTTATAAATTGTAGCATTTTGCGTACTGGTAAAACCGACTTTATTTATTGACGTAAGATGTTAACTACATCGATTTAAGATTTTGTAAATTTCTTTTATTTGATTAAGTTATCAACTAATACCAGTACCGATTGGTTTGATTTGTTCGGTATTAGTAAGAAAATATACTTTTCTGGTCAATCGTGCCCATTTTTTGACAGCGACTTGACCAAAAGAGCCATTGTCGTGAACACAGGAATGAAAATGCTCTATAGACCCCATAAAACAACAAAGACAATCTTCTTACTGAAAAATGAATTCCCGCCCAACTCAAATCTATTGACCACCCTACCGTTAGGATCTAGAATAGGTTAACTCTAGCTCTGGAGGGAAGTAAGGATCCCCCAAAAAGAGATAGTTTTGGGTATGTCTGCATTTGATATAAGGTCCATAGAACTGGAGACATATGGAAGGATGGAATACCTTTTCATTGTCATTACTCTCAAGTCCACTCTGAACCGGAGCGATAGTAGCTCTTTCGGTCCCATCTATAAGTCAACGACATCTGTTTTAAAATTGATCTTTGACAGGACAGTGTATAAAGAAAAAAGTATTAAAAATGTAAATTTGAACGTAAAATGAACGTGATTTCTAAACTTTCAGGCATAGAATAATCGTAAACGTGTTGACTAGTCGTTAAAATCAAATTTATTTAAATTTTTACAAGAAAAATAGGAGTATTCAAAGAGAAAAATGAGGTAATTGTTCTTATAGTAGTTCAAAACTGAAAGTTTTAAAAAGATAAGAAATATTGTCTCTATGACAGTTTGGTTTGGTGGTTTTATTGTGGGTAACTTAATGTTAAATTTTTCATACATATGATTTGTAAGTGAATACTTTGTAGATAACCCTTTTTAATGAGTCAGAGCTCATTTGTATGTGCACGGTTAAATGGTTTCAAGTATTGCATCCTAACACTAATAAATGTATTTGATATTAAGCAGTTGCTTGCATGATTGAATATTTCTATTTGATCCAAAAATGTAACACTAGGATGTATTACCACTTCGGGTCAGAGTAATGGCAATGAAAGGGTACTCTATTTGCCCAAAGCCCCAGGATAGAAGCCTCACCATTAGATGCTTTGGTATCATAAACTATGACACTTGTTTAGGCGTCTTACCCATCTACAGAACTGCTATCGGTGTATTCTACAGTTCAAGTCAACCGGGCTTTATGAGAGATTTCTTTATCCAAATGTCTTTTTACCACATTGAAATAATTGCTGTAAATATCGACGTATTTTGGAAGGGAAAATGAACAGTGGCTTTTCTGTGGGAATAGTCCATTTTAAAGGATATTTATGTTCAAGAATTCAAATCTGAGGATCTTTTATTGTGTGGGAGGAGTCAACCCTCAGGGGCTTTTTTGAGAGAGAAAGAGAGCGAGCGAGCGAGAGAGAGATTCAAATTTTAGGACATGTTGCTGGAGGAAAATGCAAACGTAAAATGCATCAGATATGTTGCTGTATCACACTGATGTATGTTCATGCTACCAAAGATTACACAACGAAAATATATGTTTCGATGAAATTTAACCCTCCTATTTAATCAGAAAGAGGGAGTTAAACTTTCCATTTTTTTAAGAATAAAAGGAACGGTTATCGTCATATGAAATGGACTCAGCGAGCCAAGTTAAAATTCAGGACAAGGCTTTTAACTTGATTTTTTTATTACTTGGTGCTAATACCGTTAGAAGAGGCATGAACTTAGCTCTTCTTCCATCAGCAATTGTTTGATAGTGGGGCATCCTAGGTTCTGTATGTTTGTTAGAACGACTTGTCAAAAGAAAGAAAACTGAATTCAAAACCAGCAGTATCGGTCATATTGAGTATCGTTCTTTACTGCAGGTTCCATGTAACCTGATATGTAACTTAGAAAAAAGATAGACGCCGCCAAATATCCACCTACTGTCCAGACTGATGCTACGAAGGAAGGCTACATAAAATGGAATATCAGAGACCTTTAAATTCAAAACCAGGAGGCATGAACCTAGCCATTCCAATTATAATAAAACCGCTCAAGATTGCACATTATAACAAACTTCAAGGAAAGATTAAATTGCTGACAGGATACCCTTCCAGGTAGAAGTGGTTAAAAGAAACTTATATACATAGGTGGGCCAAAACATTAGTCTAAGTACTATTTATAATCTTATTGAATAATTAGCAAAATACAGAAAAATACCTAAGAAATTTAATAGGTAGACATATTAAGGTCTTTTTAATAAAGGATGGCTTTACCACAACATTTTTAAGCAAAGCCATTCTTTTAGCCATGCTGTCCTCTAGTTTCCTGCATTGTTCTATAGAACTATTTTCCGACTCATTAATTGCTTTCCACGGTTTATCTTGATGAGAAAATATTTTATTAGACACTATTCGTACCTTTAAACTGCAAATATTTTCAACTGGATTTAAATTTAGACTTTATCGAAGCCAGAATATCACTTAGAATGTTTGATTGATCCACTCATAATTTTACTATTTTCCTTGTTATTCTTCTATTTATTGCTGATTGTGTATTTTATTTAAATTCCAACCTTCACTGTTGGCGAAATGATTTTGACAGATAACCTTAAGTCACCGCTTGTTTAGTTTGTGTTGGATAATTTCGTTAGACTACTACCTCTGCTGCTGGGATGTCAACCACTGTCACTTCCGATAGACTAAAGGCCAACGTGTAAAAAATAGTCGACAGCTGAGTGTCATCAGTGATTGATTTTTTGAGTCGAGTCGAAATCGTTTCCTGTAACTTATAGTGAAAGGCAGGTGTTATTGTTAAGGTAACCAGAAGTAATTCGTTACGGTGTCAAATAGATAGAAATACATTCCGGGGAACAGGTGGTGTCCAGTGCACTTAGATGTTTATTACAGATTTTTCCCACCAAGCATTTGACGGCTAAAAGGATAAAAAAGGGCTAATATACAGTATTTCAACAAAGAATACAATTGTCTTTTGACAACTTTCTTCATGGAAACTAATTCCATTTGCTGTAACTATGAAAAAAGTACAATCTGCAACTATACCGTAATAAAAAAAAAGTACCCGGGAAAATAACATGCAGTAGAGAATTTGGGCTGTTAACAAATGTAACTAACTTGACCTCTTTAAATTAACAAATTCTCATTCCATATAGAATGTTAAATTTGTTGGATTAACTTCTTGCCATATGAAAGAGACAAATTCCATTTGGAAATATGTATAATAATCTTCCAAATATTATGAAATACCAAATGAGTGGCGGTAACTTTGAATTTAAGTCTGCTCGCAGCTAAGATCTATCTTGAGTACAATCAATGAGTGGTGAATACTGGATATTGATGAAACATTTGCGATTTTGTTGAATTTATTTGTTTAATACATTACGCATATTAACAATATTATCGACTTGTTGGGATGTGTAGACTGGAGAATTTTAACCTTAAATTCGTCTCTCTCATGTTTGTAAAGTTTATATGTAAAATAAACTCCTACTCGCAAAAGGATACTGCTCTGTTAGCGAGGGTAAGAATACGTTGACTGTATCTCCGGTAGACAGGTAAGACCTCCACCTACCAAAAAATAAGAGCATCCTGGATATGAGGCTAAAACTCGATATGGCACTATATAATCTAATACAAATAATTCAGTTTAGCATAAGAAGTCAGTTTAGTTCTATTTAACTCATAGATAGGGCCTTATCGGGCGCTACAACCTGGGAGCGATGGCAACGAAGAGGTGCTCCGCATTCCCCAAAGCTCTGTCATTACTGGAACTTCATCATCAGATTGTTTAGTGTCATATCCAGGACACTCGTTGGGGGACTTCGTCTGCAGCAGAGGTATAGTCAGTGTATTCTACCACACCAGTCGACTGGGAAAATAGCAAAAAAGAACCCAAGACTGGTTAACATGTCATGAAAAACAATCAGTATTAGAAAAGGACAGAGTTGTCACCATACAAAGAAACTGATTGTCAAAAAAATCTAGTCGTGGGGACTAAAACTCAAGCACTCAAATGGACCAGTCAGCTGGGGCTGGAGAATACACCGACTGCTTCTCTGCAAAGAGGTAAGACTCTCCCAGCGAGTGTCCTGAATATGACACTAAACTATTTGATCGTGAGGCTCCAGTAAGGCTGGACCTTTGGGAAATGCAGAGCAACCCTTCATTGTTATCACTCTCAGGTTCACTCTTACCTGGAGTGGTAGCTCCTGAAAGGCTCCTATCTATGGATTAAATAGAACTAAGCTGCATACTCATACTAAACGGAAGTGTTTGAAATAAAACTTAATGGATTTGGCATTTAATAACCTACAATGGTTGATATGCAATAAAACCAGACCAGACCAGACCAAACCAATCAAGCACTCAAAAGACCCAACACATCTACGGATCAGGCAAAGCAGGCTAAAAATGAGGATTGTGTTTGTGTGATTTTCACCAGTTACAATGTATATCTGCATTACGGCTGTTAGGCTGATATTTCTTTTAATCAAGATGGATATACATTATTCTTATTTAGTTTGTTTTATGGGATATCAGCCATTATGGGTTATTTACTGTCAAATATTCTTTATACATATATATTGAATATATAATTTGTAAACACATTTTGTTAACATTTTTAAACGATCCTAAACTGATACTTTACACACACTTAAATGGTTTCAAGTATTTCAATCTAATATGAATAATTCTATTTCCTCTAAATGATTTGTTTGCATACAGCTAAATGGATATGATTTTTAAGTGAATACTTTGAAGTTTATTTCATTTTTAAAAGAGTAGGAAGTAATTTGTTTGCATAGTAGTAAAGTTATTATTTCTACGTTTTAAAATTTTTTCAATTATTGCTATGTAGCTCAGAAAATTCAATATTAATTATTTTTTGCAGACAGTAAAGTGGTTATAAGTATTACGACCCCACAGTAATTCTATTCAATTGCGAACAGTCAAATGGTTCCAAGCATTGCTAATATTTTCTATTGCACTTTGGATAAATTCTTTTTGCTAAATTTTATTATATTCCAGGGGTAACTTGCAAAAGAATATTCTATAAGTATGATTAAAACAGTAAAGCAAAGCAAAATTCAAATTTTTATCACGTAAAGAAATTGAGGATATAAGTTTTGTTTATTTACCAATTCCGTCTTTAATATTTTCAATCATTTTCTATTTGTATGAATTGTCTGTCATTTCAGGTACACTTTCTAATACGAGTCTAATAAATCAATTTCTTCTGAGGTTATAAAATACAACAACTTTCTTCTCGCTTTGATGTGCGTGTTATTTGTCAGTAATGTCAAATAAAACTCTCTACGCAAATATGAGTTTTCATATCTACTCTTCTTTCAGTTATAAAACAAATAAAAAATGCTCGTGTTTTGTGATTTAAATTTTTATAAAATTGGATAATTTCTACTTCTCAGCTTTTGACCTTAAAGTGAAAGAGACTGAAATATGGAAGAACATTTAAACCTTTTCCGGGGATAAACATGATGCGAGCGAAATAAAATTGCCCATGTTTTAGGGAAATATGAGACATGAAAATTGCCTAAGAAAAATCATAGGAAGATAGTATGTAGGATGCATTTTTGTGACCCTTTGTCTAGACTGCAATCATTTCGACTTTTGTCATTTAATACACGGGAATAATATTTAGCTTTGCAATAAACTATTTTTTTCATATAGTCCAGTCAGACCTTATATTTACTCGTAGCTGGAGGGAGAATCGTTGGATTCGTACCTTTTTCGAGGGTATTAGGACTATGTGAAATGCAAACAGGGACGTCAGAGATTTGAAGTTGGTTCATCGTGTCAATTTCTTTCGACGATACCACTAGTGCCTCCGTATTTTCTATGTTAGTATTTAAGATGTAAGTCACTTTAATTTATTTCTTCTGGTTTCAGTTGAACTGACTTAAAGGGGTAATTAGTTTTGCTTTAATGATGACTGAGATATTCGCTTTGATTTGTTGGTGCTGCAGACTAATATATTCCATAAACTTCCTGTGTTTTAATGTTGAACTTTCTTCCTGGTTGAGTGCTTTATCGGTTTTATAAATTCATATTCTCATATGATTTCAAGTCTGAGAAACAAAGTAAACAGACGTCAGTTTGTGAAGCTGTAAGTAATAAAAAGTTTTTAACGGATGAAATCAAAGAGGGATTTTAACTTGAAGAAATAAATTGACAACGTTTTTTTAAGCAATAAGGAATCAAGTTTTTAGTAGCTAAATTCTGTGTGTGATTTGGACACTAAGAAACAAAGTAGACACAACGTTAGTTTTGGAAGCTCTACGGAAACACTGCCTTTTAACGGATGTAATGAAAAAGATTTTGCATCTAAGAAACAAAAACAGACGTCATATTCTGAAGCTCAAGGGAAACAATATATAGATCAGGTCAAGGATTGTACACGGTAACACAGTAAAATCTGTCACGCGTTACTTAGAGAAGGGATTGGCACCGCTCTGTAATCTCATTCCCCAGAGAGATGTCTTAAATTGGAAATTCTCGACATGGTACCCTGACAACCGAATAGCCTATGGGAAACATACACGTCTACCCTGATATATTTTATATTTGAAAAAATAGTTTTGTCACAATTTACTCATTTTTTATGTCTTGTTGAATTTTCGCTTTTATCCTGTCTCAAACCTTACATAAGAGATCAGGTGACAGCAGGACTCCTCAATACTCCAGCACGTTTCTTAGCATTCACTGACTTTCAATTCTACCAGATTTTTATTGATAATTACATTCTATTTTTACAATTAAAGACATTATCATTGGTTATTTATATAACATTAATATGACACATCTTAGATAAATAACATAAAATTGTTTTGCCGAGTCGGCTGGGCGGGTAGGCTGTAGAATACACCGACTGTGTTAGATCATGGAGTAGACTTGTAGTCAATGTTTGGCAGAGACCAAAAGTGAAGTTCCCCCCTCGGAGGAGAACTATTTATGGCACATTGGGAGATTCCATCCTGCACACATGAGCCAGTCTATTCTCTGAATTATGATTGGCTGAATCATTTCATTGGATATGCTTGTTAGCGTTTCAGTTCGCGTTAGACTGAGCTTTTTTATTCAACCCAAGTACGGAAACCAAGCTCGGGGACTGAAACTCTAAATTTAAACCAGCTTCCCTCCCCTTAAAAATGAATTCCTGTCCATGGCGAAAAAAGTTGGGTTATTATATAAATTCATACTTAGTCATGAACGTGACTCTATACCTGAAGTTGAAAGTCTGAACAAATGTTGTGTTTAGGCATTTATATGTTGTATCCATATTTATGAAAAGACATATGCTGGGCGCTTATATAGTGACACAAAGTCTCCTCAACACTCCAGCTCGTTGTTTAGAATTCTTTGATTTTTAATTCAACTGAACTTTAAAAATGTTTTTTTTTTTTTCATGGCGGGGGAATGTTTCATGAAATCTAATGATAATGGCTACAATTGTCACTTTCATAATTTAAACTGTTTAATTCTCTAGCAATGTAATTGTATCAATCTATTCTTCTAATTTCAGTCTTTTGTCTACTAAAACAGTAACATTTTCAGTCTTTTAGATATTCTCTTATTTGCTTAAGATGACTAAATCTGGTCAATGAGTTTAAAATAATGCGTTTGAACTTCATTAAGTGACACTTTTATGACTTTTCAGTGATAGCATCTGGTTCATACTTGTACTGGGTCCTTGTGACCAATAATTTGCTACATTCACGGTACACCCTGCCGGCTGAAGTGGTAAAAGACGCCGACTGCACTTCTGGAGAGCTGTTTTGCTCTCACAAAAGAGGGCGCTTCTTACCATTGGTGGTAATCAGTAATGCGTGATGAGATCCTCTTGGCTGAGTAGTTCGCGATCTTACAATCAAAGTTGTTACGTGACATGAAACAAGACACTTTGTCCCTTCCAGGGCTTAACCGGTGGTCGGATCCCATCAATCAACTGGTCATGTCAACCCCGAGCACTAATATAATTGTCCCTACTGAATTCTTCAAAAGTGAAATATATGGGATAAATGTGCCCAGATGACATTAGCTGAAACCATTTAAACAGTGTGGAAAAGGGCATCTTTGGTGGTGTAATGGTTAGCAACCTTGACTAGCAAACCTACACGGGTGAGTTCGAGTCTCATTGGGTGCCCCATTCATTCGGCCTTGTGCCACATCGAAGCAAAGACCTTTGTAAATTACTAAACAGTGTGCAAAGAATTGACTGTCATTAAATAAAAGTATTAATGTATTTCAATACTTGAAATCATTTAACTCTGCAAGCAAACAAACTCTAACACGTTTGAAAATACAGTTACTAACTATTCGCTAACAAATTATATAAAGAATTAAACGAATATAACCCATAAAGCTTGATATGCCATTAAACCAAATAATCCATTTCCGGTTGACCTCAATTCGTACGAAGTCATTTAGAATTGTGTGTTCCTTTTAAGTCAGTTTTCTAATATTCAATTGATAATTCTGAGTCTGCATCTTCACAAGTGATATTTATTTTTATCATTCGTGTTAATGTATAAAATAAATTTTACAATATTTAACAAAATTGATCGTCAAAATTTCAAATTTTATCATTGTGATTGGCCGTATTCAATGTTAGGGATAACGTCGGATATATGAACTTAATTTTTGGCCTTATTGTGTTTGTATAGCGTTTATTCTAAGGCTTACAGCAACAAATAGATGAATTAATGTTTCGTTTAATTCTAACAATTTATTAATCAACAGGTGAAGCAATTAATAACAATAATCAGTCCTCCTTGTGTATAAATTTGAGTTTAAGGGACTTGCCGGTGCGCTGAAGAAGATATCTAGTATCTTAGGGATGTCTTTCTGAGAGGTTTTAACGTCTCCGCTGCACGGAACGTCTGGTGGAATCTCTGATTGGATTTTGGATTTTTGCGCCAAGACTTCACGTGATTAGTGTATCCATTCACAGAGAGGCTCTCCCTCACTCACTCCATACACATGAATTAGCATTTTACTAACCCAACAGCCTCATGGGCTTGATAGTTGACGTAATGATTTTGATATCATCTTTACTTTGCAATCTTGTCAAATGCGCAGATCCAACACGGCGTATTAAAAAGAGGAAAGCACGATCTTCAAACCAGATGAATGCCATTCAGTGCTAGAGTAATTTTGTTCTTTGAAGGCTGCACAGAATCAGTATTCCACAAAATCTTCACATTTACGCATCAAATGATATTATAAATGTATATATTCATAGAGAATTGGTAAATTTTAACCAAATACATGAAATAATACTCTAAAACGACAGGGGGTGTCCTCGTGGTGTAATGGTTAAAAGCGATGGACTGCGGAATCGTAGTAAACGAGTTCGAACTCCAGTCGCGCTATTATGTTCACTTTCGGACAAATACCCTTGGGAAAGGTATGAACCCCCTTATCCTCCCAGCTATGGGTTAAATAGTACCACTACTGTTCTTCTAGGAGAATGGCTTCGGCATTAAATAACCTAAAAAGAGTTGATATGCCATTGCACAAACAAACCAAACCTCTAAAAAGACAGATGTTTGGCTGGGTATGTTTAATGGCATATTAACTTTTGTCGGTTATCCAATGCCAAATCCTATCCTGTTGATGCATTTTATCAAAGGTATGATTTGTAAACGAATATTTTATAGATAAT
>OY757904.1:132181221-132311221 GCA_963585895.1 Sepioteuthis lessoniana | reverse complement strand
ACTTTACCCTTGGTCCATACCCTATAATGCTGAGTGTTAAGCAAGGAAGTATCAAGTACCATTTTAAAAGTCTTTGGTATGAGTCGACCTGGAATTGAACCTCGCTCTCCCGGGCCATTAGCGAACACTCTAACTCCTAGGTCTAATGAGTGTACGTATGTATAAAAATCAACGTAAGTGTAAATATGTATATATGTGTTTAATACATGTATATATAGTTCTACATGTGCGTGTATATATATATATATATATATATATATATATATATATATATATATATATATATATATATACACGCACACAAACATGTATATATGCATGTATGTACCGAGCGGTTAGAGTGTTCGCCAATGGCCCGGGAGACCTGGGTTCAATCCCAGGTCGAGTCATACCAAAGACTTTAAAAATGGAACTTGATACCACCTTGATTAACACTCAGCATTATAAGGTACGGTTCAAGGGTAAAGTGGAGCAATCCTGGGAATGGAGTAGCTATCGAAAAGGGAGCCTTCGGGTCACCCTCGACTATGGTCGCTAACTTTACTTATATATATATATATATATATAAATCTATGCATGGACATATGCTTATACGTATACATAGATATATGTATATGTACTGGTACATGCACATGTGTGATTATATATATATATATATATATATATATACCATGAGAGAGGAAAATCTATATATCTAAATATTGATATTTCTGAATGTATAATTATATACATAGATAAATAAATAGATGGGTGTGTATGTATTCATATACATGTATGTATTGATTCATATATATATTTATAGATAAATGTGTATGTATATACACATATATAATCATGTCATGCCGCCAGAAGGGATATGGGTGTATATATATATATATATGCGTACGTATTTGTGTGGTTATACTTACCTATATATGTATAAATATATATATATATATATATATATATATATATAGTTGTACGGATGTGTGTGTGTATATATATATATATATATATATATATATATACTGGCATAGATGTATGTGGTAATATACATGTGTAGATATGTGTGTGTATATATATATATATATATTTTTTAATATATTCCTTTGTGTGCATATATATATATTATGTACATACATGTATCTATGCATACAGATACATGCATTGACCCGCTTAAAAATATATATGTATCAGAGTATATTTGTGTGTGTGTGTGTATATATATATATATATATATATATAACTGTATGTGTATATGTATATATATTTTTATATATACATAAGTCTACATCTAAATATAATTGCATGTATCTGAATATGTGTGTGTATATATATATATATATATATATGTGTGTGTGTGTGTGTGTGTGTACCTGTGTCTGTGTACATACATGTTCTCAAGATATATATAGGTTTATCTAATTGTATATATTTACATGTTCTTTTTGTATATATATATATATATATATATATATATATATATATATAGGTGTGTCTGTGTGTATGACTGTGTGTTTTGTATATATTTCAATAATCATATTTATATGAAGGCTTATATATTCATATGTATGCCTATTTTATACTGTTTTGTGTGCGCAAATAATTTTTGTTTGTATACATACTTCTCTGTAAATATATTCATAGCGTGCTTATCCATAGATATATATGAGTATGTATTTATAATAAATATATATATGAGATGTATTTGAAGCCAATAACCCCCGTTTAACATTTAAACTGCTGTCACCGTTTACCTTTCCTAAGTCAACGACTTTTTCACTCTTAAAGCGTCTATATATTATGTCTACATATGCATACGTTTTCATATATGTGTGTGTGTGTGTGTGTGTGCATATATAATATGTGTGTACAATGTTCACCCAGTTTTTGCTTTTAGCGTGTTATACATGACTGCAAAAGCAACAGGATCTAAACTTGTATTTAAACGGCTTCAACATTTTTCTCAGCATCAATTGTTAGATTTTGTTAATTAAATTAAAATTTGTTAAGAGAATTTCATGTTAAGTATCCTTAGCGGTTGACATTAATTAAAAGACGGCAATTATTATCGAAGCTGATTGTGAAAAACATTTTTCTTTTCTTTCGATTTTCATGTAATTTATTTAGCCACGAGCACTGCAGAAGTATTTGTTAGCTTATTCAATTGTGATATTTTCCGTAATGATATTTGATTATTTTAAAGGATTTTTCATTTTGTTTATTGATTTTTTAAACATTGTTTCGCTTTTTAATTATGTAAGTACTGATTCCAATTTTAACATTTTAAAAATACACATTTTTTTATTTGATTTTTGTGTTTTTTGGGGTTTTTTCATATGCTACTTTTTTTTGTATCGATATATTCCTTTTGGCTTTTAGAACTCCATTCAAATATCTGAAACAAACCGCCCAGGATAAGCAGAGACATCCTAGATGAATAGGACAAACTGAAATATTTCTCTCCATTGTAGTCACCGTTCTTCTGATGCCCCACGCTTACTGTTAATCATTCGATGAATACGGAAAAATAAGAATAAAACCATAGACGATTCGTCCGGAAAGATTCCCATTTTAACTGAATAGACATAATAGAAGAATAATGATTTCAGTACTTATAGATAATTACTTTCGATTTTTTTCAATCAAAGACATCGTCATTGGTTGTTTACATGACAAGAAGATGATTTATAACACACCTTGAATTAATTACGTACAGATATGTGCGTGAATCTATATCTAATCATCTCAGCATACGTATGTACGGGCATCTATATTTTGTATCTCTGCTTATAAAGAGACATATGCCAGGCGCCTTTATATATATATATATATATATATATATAATCTGCATATAGAGAGGATGGCCAGACAATTGATTCTGGATCAACAGGCGAAAGAAATTATCATTAATCACGTAATTGGTAATATTACCCACTTACAATCTAATGAAAATAACTCATTAGTCATTTGATATTTAAATGAACCTTTCGTTGTCAGTGGGGTTTCTAGTCTTTTTTATGAAGGAGAAAGAACCTTAACAGGGTGGTACGAAGTACACAGAAAATTGGCCTTGATTGAATGTATCAGTGCTATTAATTTACATAGATTCTATTACAGCAAACAAAAAACTACTACTTATCGTCTGCGAGCACAGCTTGCAATGACATACGATAACATTGTACAAGAGTTTGTTGGCCAATCCTGAAAAATACCGGCTTTTGCAAGTGAATATGCTTTATTGTTAGAATCTTATGATTTAGTAGCACTTAAAATTTCACGAGACTTGATAACATTTTATACTAAAACTAATGAGCTATCATATTACCACGAGATTGTATTGATTATATAATCTATTAGTGCGCAATTTTATCAGTGTAAAATAATACTAAACAAAAATATTTTTTCCAGATAAAATATAAGGTTTTATTTTAAAAGTCAAAAAAAAATATTTTTTTAAAGATAAAGTTGCTTATATATTTGTAGTGCCCTGTGATTAATACAAAATTTGATGGAGAGGCTCAAGATCTGACGCCGCCTTTGATTGCCAATATTCCCACGCTCAATCTGATGGTTTCGGTTTGGTTTCTTTGTTTAATGGCATATCAACCTTTGTAGGTTATTAAATGCCAAAACCATTCTCCTAGAAGAACAGTAGTGGTACTATTTAACCCATAGCTGGGAGGATAAGGGGGTTCATACCTTTCCCAAGGGTAATAGCCCGAAAGTGAACGTAATAGCGCGACTGGAGTACGAACTCGCTTACTACGATTCCGCAGTCTATCGCTTTAACCATTACACCACGAGGACACCCCACGTTCAATCTGAGTCACTGTAGTAGTAGTAGCAGCAGCAGCAGCTATAAGGATCTCATCGAGATTGGCATTTTCCTTCCCGTTAATGCCATTGGGAAAGGCATGAATACATCTGTTCTCCCTAACTATGGGTCAATTGTTTTTTAACCTTGGAAAGAAAGAAAATTAGAAAAATGAAAACTTCCTTGTATTACTTCCTGCCTGTGGTTAGGTAAATATATTCATGTGATACACGCTAGCTGATGATTAGATGTACATATCTAAGGTAGATGTAAAAGAATAAAATCATTTCACGGAAATATTCAAACTTCATCAAAAAAATTTATAGTGTTTCTTCAATATTGTTCTCATATGATTTGCACGCATTTTGCTAGTAAAAACATTTTAGAATTGAAGCTGTAAATAATTTTGCAATCAAGATGGTTTATTGATTTAAAGCTAATAAAGATATAAAAATTCAATTGATAGTTGTTAGTTTTCGTTTTATTTTGAGTTTTATGGCATATCTATAATTGTTGGTTATTTAATGCCAAATCCTCTTTTTACGAATATATAAGATATATATATGATTAGTAAAAACATTTTAGTGATCATATATTCAAACGAGCCTCAGCTCCTTTTTTTTTTTTTTTGCTCTCAGTTAAATGGCTTCAAGTACTGCTATGTACACTAATTATTCTATTCAACAATACTCATTCTGCCCCAGTTGGCTGGGGCTTCAGAATACACCTACTGCAATACACCTACTGGGGAATTCGGAGTACTCCTTCATTACCATCGCTCCCAGGTTCACTCTAGCCCGGAGTATTAGCACCTGATAGGATCATATCTTTGGGTCAAATAGAACTTTTTTACTTTTAATTATGTGTAAACAAGTGACTAATGTTTAATTTAATTGTTAGTTATACATAGCAATACTTGAAAACATTTAACTGTGTGCAAACAAATGATTAATAGTAAATAGAATTATTCGTATTAGATAGAAATAAGTGAAACCATTTAACTGTGTGCAAAAAAAATGAGCTTATGCTCGTTTAAAAATGCTTTCTACAAAATGTGTTCAGAAATAATAAATTCAATATATATCTGTAAAAAGAATTGAGCATTAAATAACTTACAAGGGTTGATATTCAATAAAACCAAACCAATACTCATTCGTTTGCATACACTTATAAGGTTCCAAGTATTGTTATTCAAGCAAACACCAGTCATTCTTTTTCACACAGTTACATGATCAAATAGTTCTATTTCAAACAATTCAATTTAGCATAAGGCATTTGTTTACTCACAGTTTGAATATCAAATAGTTCTATTTGACTCATTGGTAGAACCCTCTCAGGTGCTACCAACCCGGACCCGAGTTAACCTTGAAGTAATGGCAATGAAGGGGTACCCCGCATTCCTCAAAGCTCCCGGATTACTGGAACCTCACCATCAGATTGTTTAATATCATATCTAGAACACTCATTTACAGGAGTCTTATACCTCTCTGCAGAGCTGCAGTTGGTGTATTCATCCCCACCCGACTGGGCTGATTTTTTTTCTTTTTGGTTGGTGGTGATTGGAGTCACTATTGAATTCTTCAGACAACTTTACAAATCAGTCCTAATCTTCAAAATATTTCCCTTTTGGCAATCGATTCATCGTGATGATTGAAGATAACCTCTAATAGATTGATTGATTTTTAATGGTATATTAACACATCTAGGGTCACTTTATGCCCAGAAGTTTTAAATTTTTTTCATTATATATTCCTATTGACATTTTTATATAATTGTTTCTTTAAGAGGTTTTCTTTGTTTGCTCGTTTTTTGTTTGTTTTGTTTTATTTTGTTTTTTTTTTGCTTTTGCTTCTTTTTTTTGGGGGGGGTTGCATACGGTTAAGTGATATCAAGCACTTGTATCTCAAGAAATCACTTCCAAACAGTTATGTACTTTCAAATAACTAGCATTGATAAACCATAGTATAAAAATCCAGCTTCTCGTAACCATTTTTAACACAAACAATTCAATAATATAAAGTATTCCCTTGAATGCTTATAATTTTCCAAGTTTTATCTGACACATAGATAAAACCCTAATAAATACTGAAATGGTGGATTAGGGTCGGCCTATCAACAATGGCAATGACGGGGTATTTTATACTCTGCAGATCTCCAAGGCCGGAGCTTCACCATAAGCAGTTTCGTGTCATATAAAGCACGCACATTTTTTAGGAGTGTGTCTTACTTCTCAGCAGGGTATGAAGTCAGGATATTCTAAACCCCTCAGACAGGGTGGGGATAATATCTAAGTTTATTACATGTTAAACAAAATTAATGTTGCAGAAAATCGTATTTTAATCACTTCAAATTTTTAAAAAATTAAAGATTAAATCGCGCATACTTTTACAAAAGAAACAGGTTCATTATATTAAGATTCTTGTTTTCAGCAAATATTGATAAAAAATACTTGGTCGGGGGCTGAAAAGTTCTTATGACGACGTCATATCTGTTGTTAATAGATTTTTACCAAAGGGATCCAAGCACTGAAATAGTGGTTGCAGAAATATGTGGACCGCAAGGGAAATTATTTTGACAAATTAACCACTTTCGATTTCGCGCCATTAGAGTAGTTTGGTTTGCCTATTAAATTTTCTGCCGTCCCTCGTAATTAAAAATTTAAGACAAATAAGATAAACTGGTCTCCTGCTTTTAAACAATGACTGTAATCGAGGGCAACCAGAAGGCTCCCTTTTCAATAGCTACTACACCGAGGAGTAGGGAAGGGCGCTACTCCTTTCCCTTTTAAACAATAGTGAGAAATATTATGTTGCTCACTACTGCGACTAAAACGATATGTTACAAACTAATATTGGATACAAATAAAGAAAGCTGACTTAAACGTTGAAAGCAACAAAAATCCATTACATTAATTCATTCAGATAGAAAATCGAGTGAATGTCCCCTGAAAACCAGTTTTATCATTGTATGCGGTGTATGTATGTATGTATGTATACTGCTTTCCACATATATAGATATCATTTCTGAGTAAATAGACAAGTAATATAATGTTAGGTTCTGTGTTTAATTTTTAAAATTATGGTTTACCAAGAATGCCGTGATCTCTGTGTCTGTGCTCTCAAGCAAACCGATGAATCAAGTCATGAAATCAAAAGCCATTGATCAGGAAAATGTGTCCAACATTGTGTAACCTGCATATAATCTTTGGTGAGTCACCTCTTTTTCTCTATCATCGATTAGGTTAATTGTACAGAGCTAAAAACACACAATTCTCTGAATCAACATGTAGTAAGGAAGTGTCTGAAAGTAGCCCATTACTAGTCTGTTCAATGATTGAGAAGCGGCATCCGACAAAATAACAGGTTTACGACCGCTCACCTCCAATCTCATAAACCATCCAAGAAAGGCGAGCAAGAATATCTTATGGACGCCTCTGCATGGACACACCAGTGATGGCCGACCAGAAGTTGTTTACGTTCACAAGTTCTTTATAGACAAAGTCCTCTAGAGGACTTACAAAGAGATATGAGTTATAGAGACGGATACCAAAAGAATCGAGGGAATTTGTGCTGTCAGCTCTGTTTGATGATTAGTCAAGCCAAACTAATACAATAAAGATATTGATGTAGGCACCGTCAAGAGGACTTATCATTGATTATCAGAATCGAAGCGTCTTGATGATGAAGACAAATGTTAACTTTGTAAATTTTAATAAGACCTTGATTTGTATATTCGTGTATATAATATCACTGAGGTCAGTTGTTCACGTTGAATTGATCAGAAAATAATCATACTCATATTGCACTTTTAGTGAGCTTGATCCTCACAAGGTGCCTACTTAGACTGGTCTTATTCCAGATTAAGCTACGCGTAGATGTTGACGTTACCCCTGTTATTTTAAGAAGTAAAAATGTATATCATATTTACCAACACCCCTGCTCGTGCAGGATATGACACAAGGTCAATTTTTAAGCGGAGTTTAACAAGTTTGAATTCAGAGTTTTCCTTCTCCTAGACTAGTTGCCTCTCCAAGGCTGAAGAACCCAGTCTGACCTACTATTTACCCATAGCTGGAGGGAGAATAATTGGATTCATACCTTTCTCAAGGGTATTAGTGCTATGTGAAATGCAATCAGTCTCTTCGAGGATTTGAACTCGTGTCGCCGTGTCCATTTCCTACGACGATAACCATTACACCACGGGCGAAAAAATGTATATATATGCCAACATAATCTGAGCTTGGATTTATTATCCACGAAACCTTGTAATTTCTTATGAGGATGGGTCGAACTAGAGTATCCGATAACTGTTATACTATAAATATATATCAGCCAAATAAACCTCCTCAAGTACGTGAGAAGAGAAGAAAAAGTCAGGGAAAACAAATCTGTCTCTCCAAAGAAAGCATAGATCATTTGAGTTGGATGACAATTGAGTCCATCTTGAGACATGCGATGTTTCCATTGAAATAAGCTCGTATTTGATATTAGATAATATAACATCCGATGTGTTTATGGTTGAAAAGACGAAGCAAATTTTACTTATATCTAATAGAGTGGACCATTGAATATTTTGTTACATTCATTTTTTTTTACTTTGACCTCATTTTTTATTGTAATTTTTGTTCATTTTTTTAAAATATAGATAAGTCTATTTTTCTATTTTCTCTCACACCTGTGAATAATTGAATTACATGTATTCAAACGATGAAAAGAGCAAATTACGGAGTTTTACAGGTGACATAAAAGAACTCATCTTTCGAAACATCATCGAATTACTGTCTTGGAGACATTTGTCAGAAGTTTTGTAATTTAATCAGAGTAGAAAACTGTCAAGGCACACTTCTCATAAAAAGTGTATAAACTCATTATCTGTAGGAACTTGGTGGGCAAATCTGTATATTATGCACACACTTTTAATTAGATTTTGATGTTACGTGTATTTAAAGGTGTTTTGAGGGGAAAACCGTTTGAAATGCAATTGGATTGGTTTCTGTTATTCGGGAAAACATTTTGCATCCATTTGGGTTGAACCTGAGAATTTGCGAAGTAAACAGAATAGTTTTTAAATTGATCCTACTTCTAAAGATAAGAGGGTTTACTTTGCCCAAAAAGTAAAACAGAATGTGACGTGCAAATTGCGCGTAGTTACACATTACACCGATAGGTGTCTGGATTCGGAACTGTTTTGGAGAGACAGATTTGTTTTCCCTGACTTTTTCTTCTCTTCTCTCGTACTTGAGGAGGTTTATTTGGCTGATATATATTTATAGTATAACAGTTATCGGATACTCTAGTTTGAATCTTGGACAAGGCTAAGTTTCTCTTCATGCTAATCTTATTGTTGAAAGGCATGAATCCATGTTCTTACCCTAACTAAGGGTAAATAGTCGGGTATTTGGGGTTCTTCAGCCTTCAGGTGGAAACAGGTGAAGAGAAAGAGAAACTCTGAATTGAAACTAGATACGTATATCTGCTTAGAAGCTGATCAAGAGTCAGACCCTATTGTTTGTGGAGGGGTTGGAGATGGATAATAAGCAATATAGTTTGTAACATTTCTGAATAAACAGTGCTCACTGTCAGTGATAAGGCATATATATAAAAGTTAGGATAACGTTGAGAGTCAACGGCATTTGGTGACTATCAGTTTCTCGCCTCATCGACTCACTCCGACGACGACAGAGGCGAGAAACGGACAGTCATCAAGCACCGATGACTCTATGATTATATTATGCTTTTATATATTGCATTTAGGTGAGTAAATGATTAAACAAAACACCGATCAACAAATTAATAAAGTTTATTTCTTTAAATTGAGCGGAGAGTTGGCTGAAAAACAGAAGTTACAAAGCCTTTTCTTGTAAGGAAAGGTAACTTTAGTCAAAGCGTAAATATTGTTAAAGAGAAAAAATGTATGTATCAGTTTATTTTGTCTTAGCCTAATTGATATTTTCTGTGTCTAAAAGGTCTTCATGTGAGTATTTCACTACGTAAGAGAGAAAGTATGTTTATGCGTTTATATGTACGGGGCTGTAACTGAATTTTAATATCAGCAAGCATAAGATTTTAATAGAAGTACAAGCATGTCTATGTAAACAATATTTTCCTTCAGGCTAGAATCATTAGGTGATGTTGAATTCAAATCCCTTCTTGAATGATAAGAATATTAGATTTTCTCTCAAAAGAAATAAATTCGAAGGGTTTTGAGTAAACTTACGTATTGGATCCATAAATCGACTAGAACATTATTCTTAAGATTAAAGTTGGCTCAAAATAAGATTTAAACATTAATGATTTATCCACGAATCTAAATGATTAAAAATGATTTTTTGAAAATCTGGGAGGGAAAAGATTTCTTAGATTATTTGGGGTTTTGTTTCTTGAAATTCTTTTACAACAAGCCAAATCTTGTCGTCTGCGATTTGCAAAAAAATGATTAGACTTATGTGTAAACGCTGATTGGTCATAAAATGCAAAAATTACAAAAATGGCTGCTTCTTGAGCCCTTTTTTTCCACAAAAATGTTTTTTATTATGGAAATCAATTGATTTTCCATATGTAAACAAAGAAAAATAAAGTATATTCATGAAGTTTCTTTTCTTATTTTTTAAGCGTGGTGGGGGAGATAGCTACAAAGATTATAGTAATTCCTTCCGAATCTTTTAAGGAAAAGGTGTGAGTATATAGGAGAGTATTATTAGTATTCTCGTTTCACATATGGTGAAATGTTTCTTGAAGACCAGCCTCGATCTGTTCGACCTTAACAAGCTGTAATGACGAAAATCTTTTAAGAAAGAGTTCGACACGCAACCAATTGAAGATCGTCATTGGACCATAGATGAAATATCTAAGGTGACTCGTTTGTCGTGGGTTTTATGCCAGTAAATGTTAAGTGAAGGTTTAAACACACGCAGAGGAATTTTTTAAATAAAGATCACTTGAATGCGTGCCAGAATTTGAGGAAACGAGTAAGAAATGACACTACAGATGTTGTGACGAGGAATGAGTAAATTATTCCGTTAATTCTTCATCATCATCATCATATCGTGCTGGCAGCACGGATATCCCTGACCCTCTCTCGCCACTCCTCCCTATTGTTCATCGCCCTAGGTAGGTCTTCAGGACAACAACCTGTATCCTCACATAGCTGCTGAATGTACGTTCGAGCTGGTCGTCCTGCTTTTGCGCGGCCATGTGTGGGGATCCATAAGAGTACATCTCTTATGAGTTCATCTCTGCTTCTCCAGCAGTGTCCTGCATGTCTGGTTCGTCTAACTTGAATAGTTTTCGTGATAGGGGGCAGGTGGCCGTACAATTGGTGTCTTGTGGGATGTTGCTGCCAGGACTTGTTCAGGATTGCACGCAGCATTCTTGTGTAATTGCCATCTAGTTTCTTCTCCAGCCGTTTTGTTAGCATCCATGTAGTGCATCCATATAGCAGTATCGATGTGACCGCTGCCTGGAAGAAACTGCGTTTCATTTTATCGGTTAGGTCTGATTTCCATATAGTCGATAGCCTATTGAAAGCTGTCCATGCTTTCGTTAACCTGGTTTCGATGTCCTTTTCGGTTGATTCGACGCTGCTTCCTAGGTACGTGAATTTGTCTACTAGTTTAAGAGGGGTTCCTTCTAGAGTGGAGATGTCCCCCGTTTGGTTATAGCACATATATTCCGTTTTGTGTGCATTAACATGGAGGCCTATGCTTGCTGCTGCTCGTTCCAAACTATGCAGTAGTGTTTCGGCTTGGTCAGGTGTATTTGCCAGTATCGCATCCTCATCTCTCCTCTCTCTATTTCATGATCACTTTGTGGAGTTCATAACAATGTGGCGTGTACATATTCTTTTTAATTGTATCAATATTCTTTTAAAAATGTTTTAATTGTATTGATTAAACTTATTTCATATATATATATATATATATGTTTATTGGCTGGTGCAGATAAATATGGTTTTATTTGAAGCGTAGTCATCGACGACAGCTATTTCGGTGATTGCTGATCGTCTAATTGAAGTGGTGAAACACAAAAAGGCAATACTCGTCAAGTGATTAGACCGCTGTTGTTTTATTGTTGGTCAAACAGGGGTTCTAGTCATTCATTCTATCTTTCTAATTTAATGAAACCAATGTATATCCCTGCCGCGTTATAATTGCTTAAATCCACCCGCATAATGCAAAGCCCTTCAAACGAATTGAGCAGTCTGGTATCCGATAGCGCAAAATGTAAACAAACGAAAGTTAACACATTTGCCTTATAATTCCTGTGTGTCTGTAGATGACATATATATATATAAAACAACCTATCTTTCTACGACCTCGCTTCTAAAACTAAGGCGAATTATCCATTTTGCCATATCCACAGATATCACTCGATAAAATTTCTGTAATATATTCCTGACTATATATCGTGAATTCACAATACTGACTACGATTATAAACTTAGATATTTATCATGTTAAATTATCTGATAAACGTTTCAACTGGCTTGCCAAGATTTGTAACATCAAACATAGAGTGATGTCATGCATCATCGAGTACCAAAGCTTAGTACTGACCTAAATTTCAAAAACCTGCAGAGGTGATGATTGAAAAAACAAATGCTTTGAATCAGCACGTGAAATAATTGAAATGAGATTGTTTAAATATACACACTGGTTTGTTAATGAGAAATTACGTGGCGGGGAAAAGAATTCTGTAAATTTAAATAAAGTTTAGAATCTTTATAGTTACAGTCAAACCACGAAAACAGACGAACGTGTTCTGTATGTTTTAACATTTAGAAGTCCTATGGAGGGGTCTTGAACAGAAATTAAGGTGTTCAAAGTTTCTCCCCCCCTATTAAATGATAGAAGGAAACCAGCTGAAAAGATGGCTTGAATATAATGAAAACACCTAGTAATAAACGTAGATACTTAAAGTAAAGCATTATTTTCCAGCTTCTTTGGACACTTGGGATCAAGTGATAACTTTTTCATATACCCGAAAATTGTACAATACGTTTTATGAAAGTAAAAAAGTATATAGCCTTGACAGAGTGAGGGGTTCATTTATTTTGCAGTAGGATAGGAGATATAAGTGTTGGGGATTAGTACTCGGTATCTGCGTGTGTGTATAAGACTCGTACAGTAGTTGGGTGAGATGAACCGTTGCTTAGGATGAGCAATGTCGCTCTCTTTATTTTGGCCTACAGATGAGCCGTAACCTCGTAATTCTGACCAGAATAAAAGCAGGGACGCTAAATCAGCGTTAATAATATGTTTATATAAGTGATTATTAAATCTTATATTATTATTAGCTTTTCATATAGCAACGTCAAATATTTGTTTGACTATGGACATTGCTTATTCTGTCTGATAGGCATTTTGAAAATTCGTTTGTAAATCTCCGTAGGTTTCATTAACAGGTTTTGACTCTAATAGTCTGGAGTTCAAAACTCCCATTATGAAGCCAGGAACCTCAAATAAGAATCTATATCAACGACAATTATTTTAGTATAACTTAAGTGTCTTTAAGTGCATCTAATAATGACCTATAAAACGGGTCATAGATCAATTTGACAAATAATTAATAATGTCTATGTAACTCGATAAAGATGAATCTAATTCTCTTGTATGTGATTACAAGAAAATGGCAGTCATTTGATCCAATAAAACCGTTAATGATTTGCTACACATTTCGAATGTTGGTTGATTGGTTAGTTTCACGACATGTTGGGTTAACCCTTGTTGGGTTATTTCATACGAAAATCAATTGAATATCTTTGGTCTTAATTTATATACGGTAAATAAGTTAGCGACTGTAGTCGAGGGCGACCCGAAGGCTTCCTTTTCAACAGCTACTACACCGATGAGCAGTGGAGGGCGCCTCTCTTTTCCCTGGATTGCTCCACTTTACCCCTGATACGTACATTATAATGCTGAGTGTTAAGCAAGGAGATATCAAGTACCATTTTGTAAGTCTTTTGTAAGTCGGATTGAACTCCGGTCTCCCGGATCATTGGTGAACACTCTACCCACTTGGTCAATGAGCCGGTTGGGTAAGTAAGCGGAGTTGTTTTAGTAGGGGAGGGCGCAAATCCTTACCCCGAATAACTCCACTTAACCTTGGTCCCAACCTACAATACTGAGTGTTAAGTCAGGAGGGATCAAGTACCAGTGTTTAGAGTCTTTGGTATGACTCGACCTGGGATTGATCCCCGATCTCCTGGACCATTGGCGAACACTCTAGCCATTATGCCAGTGGGCCAGTATATACGGTACAATAATTAATCTTTTACAATAACTTTAAACTGGTACATATTTCATACATCGTTATAATATTATTTTTTTAAGAGTCAATATATTTATCACTTACAGTCATTAAAAAAAAGTAAATTTGTAAGTAAATTAAAGTTGGCGATCTTAGTCAAGGGCGACCCGAAGGCTCCCTTTTCAATAGCAACTACACAAAGGTGCACGAAAGGGTGCTACTCCTTCCCCTGGATTGCTCCACTTTACCTTTGATCTGTACCTTATAATGTCGAGTGTTAAGCGAGGACGCATCAAGTACCATTTTTTTCAGTTTTTGGTATGACTCGACCTGGGGTGGAACGCAGGTCTCCCGGGCTATAGGCGAACACGCTAACCATCATGCCAGTGACCTACACAGCCATTAAAAAGAAGTAAATGCGTAGTTGGAATATCATATTTACCCAACCCCTCCGCTCGGGCAGGATATGACACAAGGTCAATTTTTAAGCGGAGTTTAACAGGTTTGAATTCAGAGTTTTCCTTCTCCTAGACTAGTTGCCTCTCCAACGCTGAAGAACCTAGTCTGCCCTACTATTTACCCATAGCTGGAGGGAGAATAATTGGATTCATACCTTTCTCAAGGGTATTAGTGCTATGTGAAATGCAATCAGCCTCGTCCAAGATTTGAACTCGTATCGCCGTGTCCAGTTCCTGCGACGATAACCATTACACCACGAGCACCTCCCTTTATGCTTAGTTGGAATATGAACCTTTTCAGATCCAGTGTATTAATAAACTTCGCAATCATTTCAGACAAGTAAATACTCCATTTCTATGTTGCAATATTAGTTGATTGCATTTTAAATATTGTCTCAGACAGATTTATTTGACCCATAAGAGTGACTCTAATAGATACTAAGATTGCAGGTTATAGTTGATTTTGAGAGTACGTATTGACCCATAGTCTCTGTTACGAGCAGCATGCAATATAAGGTCAATATTCAAGCAGAGTAAAGCTGGTTTTAATTAGGGATTTCCTTCTAGATTTGTTGCTTTAAAACGCAAAAGAACTCTGCATTACAATTTTCCAATAGCTGCATGGAGAAGAAAAATATAAATTCGTTTCTTTCCTGGGGAAATTAATACGAAGTGAAATTCTAACAGGATTGTTTAGGATTAGAATTCAGGTCACCGATTCCATTTTCTCTGCGCAAAAAGCGTCTCTAAGGAATGGACTTGGTAATAATGTTAATGAACGAGTGACATTACATTAATCTGATTTCCAGAACAGGGGTCTCACCCCCGGATTCAATTGTCTTATCCCTCCATAGGGAAGATAGTAAGAGTATTCTATGCCCTGTTGACAAGGTGGTATTTTGAATGTTGATGAAAAAATGAAATGGCAAAGACGACTTTCTGTAGATATAAATTTTAGTATTCTCGAATTATTGTTTCCATCTATGAAGGGAATACCTATAAGATTTAGTATTCTGTATGCCATTTTTTTTATTCCTGTCCTCAGAAATTGTTTAGCAGCACGCATGCACATTTACAAAAATATGGATGCTTTATGTAAAATTCATACGAAAGAAAAATCGCATTAGACATTAAAATTGTTTATACTGTATCAATCAACCTAGAAACCACTTGTATAGTTAATAAAACGAAGTAGAATCTAATTAATACTTTCAGTGCCGCATTTTCTATTTTTCAGCTCGTCTCAGTGCTGCATTTTCTCGCGAAAATTGACTGTATCCGAAATGAAACATACAATTAATTCGACTATTTTTGTAAACAGGTCGGTAGTTAGAAATTTACTTTAGTTGTCCACAACCGTAAAATGGTACTTCTACTTCCAGCTATTTGATGTTAGAGATGTATAGCAGACACATATCAATTTATTTATTGATGTATTATTCCCAAAACGTTTTGTTTTTACACTGCGAACTGATATTTCGGTTTTTTATTTGTTATGAAAAGGGTGAAAACTTGAAAATATTTGTTATATTTTTGTAATACCGTCTTCAGTCACAATCCCCGAAAGAAAATTCTTTGTGTTGTTCATAAGATCATTTGATTGATTATGGAGAGCGCATAAGAATAATTGCCACTATGAAATCCAGCAGACTATATTGGTAGTGAAGTCTTTGATAAATCTTCATTTTTCTTCCACTTGAAACTACAAAACAACTAGTGGTACAATATAATATACTCCTAGATAAATGAACATAGGTCGTATAAAATATGTCCAATCTTGCAGCTACATAGGCTTCAAAAATAGAACGAAATTAGTACTTTTTTAAAAAATTTAAATCAGAATTAAAATTCACATGGTACAAGAATGTTGCTTAGGATTTTACAATGCATCGACAAAAAGTGTCATCTGGTTTCTAATGATTAGAATTAAACGACGTTTATTTCCGTTTCGTAGTTTATATCCAAAGCTTACAACAAATATAACTGCATAGACAATAATGAAATTAATAACTATGATTTATTCTTACAAATACAATGTTTTTAACTTGTTATTTTTACGTTGCTTGAACGATAATAAGAAAAGAAAAAAGACAACGTACCAAAAAATCTTTCGTTTTGGAATATGAAAACAGGTTAACTGAATTACTAATATTATTAACAACACAATCTGAAATAGTCGGAAGCAAAAGACAGCAGCAGTAAACTATAGATAAGAATTCTGTCTGTTCGTTCGAAGTTTTGTAATTCAATTGATTAAGACTTCTTTCATGAAAGACGTATTTCCGAAAAATTGAATTCAAGTTGGTTTCCCGTTTGTAGTGATGACTACATATCTAGGTAGCGTAAGAATGAAAGAATAGAACGACTGAATGATTTGAAGGTAATATATATATATATATATATATATATATATATAAGTGAAAAGACTTAAAATATCTGTAAAACTGAAAACATTTCTTTATAAAAAAAAAAAAAGATTTTAAATGTATGACAGAGATCATTTCTTAAAATGATTAAATTTTTCAGTGTATCTTGGCTGGCCACTGAATCGAATATAGCTTGCAAAAATATTTTTTGTATATTATTTACTGAGTAATTCATATGAAATTTTAATCTTTCAGGGAAATCTTGTTATATTTCAAAAGAGCTTTTAACTGTTGATCATGAGTGAGAAACTGCTGATCGCTTACTAGATCATTTGTCATTAAGAAGTTATTTTTAATACACTTTAATTGAAGACTCTTTTAGCATTGGCAAATGAAAAAGAATGAAACATGCAGTAACTGAATGTTTTTTCAAATGTTCTTGTCAAAAAAATCAGCTGTTTATACACAGACTTCAGATGACATTACAAACTCAATAGGATCGGACTTGAAAAATGTAAACCTTTTTTGCAAAGTTCTTTGTTCTAATTTGAAGAGGTAGATTATTTTGCGAATGTATGACGCATTAAAAACGTGGATTATTGCTTCTTGAATTGTTATGACGAGTATCTCCATCTTTATTCGTTTTATTTAAAAATTTGGTATACGTGCTGTTGTTTGGCACGAACCATTCAGTTTTTGTCAGACAGGCTCAACATTCTTGTTTGGTGTCAGTTGTGACGCACTGGGAAATCTTCCAAATGAGATGTCGAGATTTTAAATATATATTGGACGACAATCAAGGATTACCGGATGTTATACAGACTTGTGGAAAGCCAAAAAAATATGCAAGCCAAAACAATATAGTAAAAACAAAAAGCAAAGTATAAGGATACTAATCCAAATAATCCATAAACTAATTATAGTGTGTCATCGTAGAATTTCAAATATTCGTGAATAAGAAGACAGCCATTTTTGTCAGATACTTGACGATCCTTAAAACTGGTGGGTTCCACTGTAATGGCCATCTGTGATGATATTGATTGTTATATTTAGAAAAGAGTGAAGGATACTTATTAGCATTTTATAGTAATATCAAAGTTGTCGGCTGGGCTTAGTATACAACAAATGTGCCCTCTGCAAAAGGATAAGACCCCACTAAAAAGATGAGGTGTCCTGACAATGATATTAAACGGCACCTGATGGTGAAGCTTACGATCTGAAGATCATAGAGTACCCTTTCATGGCCTTTCCCATTGGGCTGGGGCTGTAAAATACACCGACTGCTTCTCTGCAGAGGGGTAAGAGCACCCCCCCAACGAGTGTCCTTGATATGACACTAAACAATTTGATGGTGAGGTTCCAGTAATGCTGGATCTTTGGGGAATGCAGAATACTCCTTCATTGTCATCACTCCCAGGTCCACTCTTTCCCGGAGTGGATGTACCCGATAAGGGTCCTATCTATGGGTTAAATAGAATAAAACTGTGGCTTGAGTTTACCGTTTTTTTGGGGGGGGTTGCATTTAAACGGCTTATTTACGCTAAACTGAATTGTTTAAAATAGAACTGTTTTGATATTTAAACTGTGTACTTATGCTAAACTGAATTGCTCGAAATAGAACTATTTTGACATCTAAACTATGTACTGATGCTAAACTGAATTATCTGAAATAAAAATAACTGTTTTGACATTAATTCTGTGTATTGCCCAGTCGGCTGGGGTTGTAAAATACACCGACTACACCTCTGCAGATAAAAAAATGGCATTTAGCGTGAACGGAAACCTCGCAAAATGATCATCAGTTTTAACTTGGAATAAAAGTTGCTTTATTCTCAAATTTCAAAGATTTGAATTGCATTGCTTTGATGAAAATTGCACTTTACCTAAGATAGGATTATGGTTTAACTAAAAGAAAGGTAAAATTTGTCTCTGAATCGACAAAGGACTGGTGAGATAAAGATGCGGATATAAATGTATGGATGAACGGAGGGAACGACTTGGGCGTCAAAGGACAAATGAGATACTTGCTGAGCTTAGATGTGAAGAAACCAGTCATATTGTAAAATATTCACAGAGGAACCTGTTCCACATTTAAAATGTTTTAGTGGGTCGAAGCTGAGGAACTTGTGCCAAGAACGAGAAATATCGAGAAAACATGGATGAGATTCGCAAGACTCGAACTATGTATTGCCTGGAAACACTCAGATTATTGGGCATGGAGCTCATCTGCGTACCTTCGATGAAAATAACGATAGAAAATTGATTGACAAGCAACGGTACGTCAGTGGGAGTTAGGATCAAGAAAGATTAAGATTAAGAAAGATCCTCTCCGATAAGACCACGCTTATGACTTTTTATCCTCTGAAAGACTGAAAATAAATGAATAAACATAATGATAGTTTTAGTTGTATCGATATATTCGCAACGCTTTTTGCATATATGATTGATTGATTTTTACGGGATCTCGACCTACTGAGGTTTATTTTCTGCCAAGAGGTTACAGAATTGCGTTCTTTGTACATTTATTTTTACGTTTTTGAGTAGCTATTTCTTAAGAATTTTAGTGGACAATTAGATAAATATTCCTATCAAATACAAATAATTTACACACTGTTGTATGGTTTGAACATGCTTATCTAATACAAATAATTTATACCCAATTAAATAGTTTCAAGTAATTGTTTTTATCTAATAATTTATAGAAAAAATTATGTTTTCAAGTAACTATAAAAAAATGTTGGCGATCGTAGTCAAGGTCGACCTGAAGGCTCCCTTTTCAATAGCTACTACACTGAGGTGTAGAGGAGGGCACTACTCCTTTCCCTGAATTGCTCCACTTTACCCCCGACACGTACCTTATATTGCTGAATGTTAAGCAAGGAGGCATCAAGTACCATTTTAAAAGTCTTTGGTATGACGCGACCTGGGATTGAACCCAGGACAAATAATTTGATTATAAGAGATCAAGTAGCCCAATCTTTAAAATCTATTTGACCCTAACACATTCTATCACTCAGCCAGTGGACCAAAGAATAATGGCAATAAATGAGTATGCTCTACAGATCTCCAAAATTAGTGTCAAACCATCAGATGCAGCTGAATCATATCCAGAATACCGGTTTTTTTATGGAGGGTTTTATTTCTTAAGTAGATTATACAGTCAGTATACTCTAAGATCCACCAACACTTGTTTAATATTGGAAGAGTAACACACAACGTAATATATTGAATTACACAAGATACCTGATGGAGAAGGTTTGGTACATAAATTGGTTCGCACCATCCATTTGATCATAAATAGTGTTTCGAAAACGAGGCGCATGGGCTGAAGGTTCCTCAGATGTTTTTGAAAACAGGTAAAAAATAATAAGACTTCAAACAAATGTTTTGATGCTGTATATGCATTCTGATTGAAGGAAATTTGAAATCACTTTTCTCGTTGATGAGCCGTTGAATGAACCGCACTGTGATGTTTTCGGTCTAAACTTATATAAACTAAAAGGAAATAGACGAAGCAGTGGTGCATTTATTAAGCACATTCATCGGCGTTTAAACATTTGAAATTAATGACACAGATTATTCAATCGTTAAACCAAAAAAATAAGTAGCTGCCTGTTATAGCAAAGATGCACTTGTAAAGTAAAAATTACAACACTTATTAAGACACAAAACAATACACATAAGACTGAAATTCCAAGATGATGGCACTTAGAATACGCTGACTGTATCTTCTGCAGAGGAGCACAACCCTCACTCGAAAAATAATGAGGTTTTGAAATTAAATTATAAGTAATGGGGAATCTTCAGTCCTGGAGCCCTGAGGATTTTGAAGTACCCTTTCATTGGCATTTCTCCCAGATCCAGTCAGAAACGAAGTGGTAGTACCAGTTAGTTCCTGGTGGATTAAATAGATCTTTCTAAAAATGATTCGTATTTAATAAGAGTACTTGATGCTACCCTTCACCAGGTTTCCAAATGCTTTGAATTCATGGTTTTCCTTTTGTGAGACCAATTGCCATACAAAAGTTAAAGAGCTCAGTGTATCCTATTTACCTAGAAGGGGAATAGTTGGATTCATAAATTTCTTAATGGTATCAGCACCATCCGAAAAGCAAATAATTTGGTTCAAAATTTGAATTTGGGTAGCTGAATCCATTTCCAACTACGATAAACCTTATCCCATGACCGACATCATTCAGAAACATTGATTCAATCTGAATTTTGTTGAATTTCCCCTTTCTCCATAAAGAAGAAATATTCTTTTAGATTAAAATTTTCTTTTCGCCACAGTAAGTATTCAATTTACTCAACCACTCCACCAGGAGCAGAATATGACACAATGTCAGATTTTAAAATGAGTACACCTGGTGTGAATTCTGTTTTCAGTCTAGACTGGTTGCCTGACCAAGTCTAAAGAATCCAGTCTGTCCAACTATTTACCTATAGCTGCAAGGAAAATTGTTAGATTGGTACTCTATTCAAGGGCATTAGTGCAAAGTGAATTTCCAAAAGCCTTATACTGGACTTGAAGTTAGTTCCCCGACTCTATTTCTCAGAAATATAATACTTAGCGTGGTACAATTAGTCAATATCGCAATTTTTTAACTCCCTATCAAATCGTCTGACCAGCTTTAGCGGAAAGACAAGGGTGTCAGCTATCATTAATGCAGGAAGAGTGTTCACATGTACTCTTATGGATTGGTCACCGGCGACCACTAACACATTTACACGGTAAAAATTCAACTTTGATGAAGTACACAAATAGCTTGGCCAATCGACCATCCAAGAAAGTTGCAACTGCAATTCCTCACTGACTCAATTTCACTATTTGCATACCGATTCCTTTCGAGACTCTTAATAGCCATTCAACTGTGACGGTCTGCTAATGGACTCCGTTCAGTTTTAGGAAATTTAATTTATCAGGGGGAAAAAAACTTAGATTGTGACATATTTTCTTTATCATTGGTTGTCTTATCATCTCTGAGAGGTGAACTTATGCAAGAATCCCAGATAGAGGCCGTTGTTGCTGATACAAACAATATTTTATAGTTTAATAGAAAAAAATGAAATACTAAATCTGAGACGGGCAAAAGCCAAAAACATTGTCTAAATATGAGGAATGAGAATGCTACAAAGTCATTTATTGGCAAAACAAGTGGCGAAAACAATTTTTTAAAATATCATTTTCACAAATAGATGACAGAGATGTAAATGTCATAGATAGCCATAGGTAAGTTGCTCTGAACAAATGCAACCGATATCTTTGTAGTAAATAAAAATACATATGTATAGCATTGCTGGGTTTTAAGAAAGTTTTGAGAGATAAAAATGAAATGAAGAGATGACAAGTTCGCAGAAAAGGAAAAAAAAATAGACTGATGTTCCTAGAAAAATACCTCTGACTTTCTATTGTATTTTATTCGACACTATGGATCGGCTTCAAAAACAGAGACGTGAACTAGTGGTTTTTTGGGGGAGGGGGGCAAGGTTACCCGATGAAGAAAAGGTCCTCTTGTTCGATCTATTGTAGCAGCCAATGGTGAGAATTGCTTCGCTCGCTCAGAAATTTAACGTCCTTATTTGTTCTGTCGGCTTGACCCTTTTCAGAGCTGCCCAACTGTCATATGACTGTTTCTCGCTCTTAATGAGAGAGTTTTTCTAGCTAATCAACAGGCTCATCGGGGTTAGTTATCCTGTCAGAAAGTTCGCCGAGGGTGAAAAAGCTGCTTTCTTCAATACTACACATTATACGCTAACATGTTATGCATAGTTTTAAAAAGTTAATCATTTTTTTTAATATTTTAAATCATTTGTTATTCCTTCCACCCTTCCTCGTGTCTGGAATGTTTTTTTTTAATAAAAATACAATATTTTAATGATAAAATAATAATAATCTGTCATTCTAATAGTTTTTGCTTTAGAAGTTGTAAAACCAGTGCGTCGGGAGGAGACTCCGTTACTCAATAATCAAATTATTTCCTATTGGCATTCGCAGTTGGTCATATCGACTGGTGAAACATTACTTGGCTTGTTGTGTAATGTCAGGTAGTTGTAATTAGAGGTCAGCCATTGTTTGTAATGGAAGAGATTTATAATTAGTTAAATATTACCTCAAAAATTCAAGAAAGTATAACTTATTTAAATACAAGTCATAAATATTATACGATGCATAATTTTATTTTTAGATTAAGAATTTTCAATTATTTATTTTACTATTTAAACGCTTTTTAATCAACATTTAAAAAGCGTCAATTGAGAAAAGGTGATAAAAACAGGTTTTTATAAGTATTCATTAAAGCAAACTTTTTTTCTACGGGTAGTATGCGACGTAAGGGAAATTTTTAAATGGAGTAATGCTGACTGGAATTGAGTTTTCTTTCCTCAAGATTGGTTGCCGTATCACGGCTAAAGAATCCAGTCTGTCTTATTTTTTACCCATAGCTGGAAGGAGAATGAATCGATCCAGGCTTTTCCCAATAGCATTAGTGCAAAAATTCATGATTCGAAACCTGGTCACCCAGTCAACGATATATATATATATATATATATATATATATATATTTGTTTTGTTTTCTTAACAAGAACCCTTTATTTTGACTTGGCTCAGATTTTAGTAAATATTTATTATCATGAATCAATAATAACTGCTAATGTTGTGATTATTTTTTTTTTTAATTTCAGATCCATTTCTTGATAGTTTTTCTTTTGATTAAAAGTTGTTATGGTGTCTTTATATTTTAGTGAAAAAAAAGAATCAAACGACCTCAAACTCTTTTGTTCTCTTTAAAGTAATTCAATGTTAAATGACCATATCACAGAAGTTTAAGATTATTATTTCATCGAATAGTATTTTGTTTTTTATTCATTTTTATGAACATAATCTGCCGCCTTTTACTTTTCTACAATGCACGAAATAATTTCTGCCTTGCAATTAAAAGTTAGACAAATTATGCCAAGGGGTCACTTGTCAGCATTGATTTATTTCAGAATAATTCACTAAATCCAGTTTTTGTACGTGTCTCGGATTTCATAACTGAAGAATGGTGACACCTATAGCCACCAAATATTTTGGTTTGGTTTGGTGGCATATCAACCGTTGTCGGTTATTTAATGCCAAATACATTATATATATAAACTGTTCTTTCAAACAAATCGGTTTAGCATAAGTACACAGTTTAAATGTCAAAAACTGTTCTATTTCATATAACTCAGTTTAGGTAGTACAGTTTTTTTGTTTACACTCAGTTAAATGTAAAAACAGTTCTATTTCAAACAATCCAGTTTAGCACAAGCACATATTTTTGTTCTATTTGACCCATACCTAGGATCCTCCTATCAAGTGCTACCACTCTAGACCTGAGTGGACCTGGGAATGAGGGCAAAAAAGGGGTACTCCGCATTTCCCAAAGCTCCTGCATTATTAGTACCTCACAATCAGATTGTTTAATGTCATATCCAGGACACTCGTTGGAGGAGTCTTAACTCGCAGCAGAGATGCGGCTGGTGTATTCTGCAATCTCAGCTGACTGGGCCATAAAGATTTTGGAATTTTTATCATATTTTTTTTAATTCCAAGAGTTTTGTTGCTTTTAAAAGATAGAGATCGATTTACAATACAAATTGTCCCCTAATTTTACTTATTTCAGATTAGATAAATGATGTCTTTACCTTCTTGTTTAAGTATATAAAATGGACATGAAGCTGAAAAAAATCCATCGCCAAAAACCAAAATCACAAATTTCGTTTTTTATCATAACATCTTTCCGCTCACTAGGAAATTAAAACTTTGATAATCTTATTTTGTTCACGTTTGCAGCACAAAAAGTGAATACCATGAGATAACATAAGCCTTAACCTCTTAATATCGTTGATTAACTTGTAAGTGCTTACAAATGCATGGTTAGGTATAAGAAGTTTAAAGGAAGGTTTTCGTTTAGTTTTAAGTGAATACTGCGGACTCATCGCAGAAAACAAAGTTTTTAATTGTGGATGGCCTTAAACTCATGTAGCCAACCAATATTTGTAAAAGTAATATAAGATAATACTGATATTATATTGCTATAAAAAATCAGAGACGTGTACGAAATATAAACATCATCATTCGTCGTAATCCGATTATAGAATATCTTAAAGATTATTAATAGTTGATTCCAACGCCAGCAGTGCACTTTTTTTTCCTTAAGTTTTAATAAAATGCATTTTGTAAAAATAAATGACTATGTTTGAGGTTGGGATTCTGTTGTAAACCAGATTCAAATCAACAATACAAACTATAAATATTTGACAAAGAAACTATGACCCTATATATCATACAACGAAAACTGTTTTATTTGAATTATTTTAACAACTATTAGCACATAAAAGTAGGCGACCATAGTTAAGGGTAACCCAAAGGCTCCCTTTTTAATCACTACCACGCTGAGGTGTAGTGGAGGTCGCTACTCCATTCTCTTGATCCTTACCTTATAATGCTGAGTGTTAAGCAAGGAGGCATCAAATACCATTTTTGAGTTTTTGGTATGACTCGACTTGGGATTGAACCCCGGTCTACCGGACCATTGGAGAACTTATTAGTCCAATGGCCTCATAAAGGATCAGAAAATCCTATTTCCATCTAAAATGTAAATACAACTATATCGTTCGTGATCTAATGGTTTTCGTCATAGCAAATGGAAACGGGGAACAGTGTTCAAATCGTGGATTAGGCTAATTTTGTTTTATCTCGACCTCATTCTTTTTTAGAAGGCATAAATGTATATCTTGTTTTCCACCTATGAGTAAATGATTGGACAGACTGTGCTCTTAAGTCGTGGTGCGGCAACCCGTCTCGGAGGGAAAAAATCTGAATTCATACTAGGTTTACTCGGCTTAAATGTTACCCTTTGTGTCACACCTTGCCCCTTTGTGGAGGGGTTGGTGAAATAAATCTTCCTGTTGCTGGAAAATATTATGTTGCAAATAGTCCACAAGAATTCACTGTATCTCTCGTCCCGTAAGCCGGTTTAATCATTAAGGCGTTTTTAATGCAGTGTGTCTTGAACAGGAACAATGTGGCGAATTAAAACTCCGTCTAGGTCTATAACAGACTTGAATTATTTTCTTTGTAGACATGTTGTCATATCTAGGCTAAATAGCTCAATCAGTTTTACAATTTTACTCCTAGTGAGAAGGAGGATAGGTTTGGTTTTATGGCACATCAACCACTGCAAGTTATCAGTGCCAAATCCATTTATATATATATATAGTTTTATTTCAAACAACTCAGTTTTGCAGAAGTATAGTTTTTTGTTTACACGCACCTAAATGTCGAAACAGCTCTATTTCGAATGAATCAGTTTAGCATCGGTATATAGTTTTAATGTCAAAAACCTTTTTATTTCAAGCAATCCAGCCAAGCACAAGCACACAGTTTAGTTCTGTTTGACCTGTAGATAGAATACTATCAAGTAATACCACTCCGGGCCAGAGTGGACCTGGCAGCGATGGCAATAAAGGGGTACTCCGCATTCCCCAAAGCTCCTACATGACTAGAACCTCACCATCAGATCGTTTAGTATCATAATCAGGACACTCATTGAGGGAGTGTTTCCCCTCTGCAGAGATGCAGTTGGTGTATTCTGCAGCCTCAGCCGACTGGGCAAGGAGGAGGGATAGTTTCATGATTAACTGTACTATGTGCAGTGCTAAAAGCCACGTTCAGGATTTGAACACAGGTCTCTGAGTTTACTTCCTCCAACGATGACTGTTACGCCATAACAATTAAATGCCTTTAAAACTTGGAATAAAAGGATATTTTCAAATTTAAACACACTTGCAAAATATCTGAACTGAAAATATTTAACCCAAACTTACAGACTTCCTCAATTATTTGTCAGTGACTTTTTATATATTATGTTTTAATTACTAAAAGTTCTTCCAGGCAGAAAACATTTATCATCGTTCATATTCGATAGACTAACTACCTACTCTTTCTAGCATGTCTTCAGAAATATTCTGCTTTTCAGCCCATTGTAAATTTTAACCAGCCAAAATTTGAACAAGCGTTGCCGATTCTATTTTGTACGACGATAACCGTTACACCATGCGTGCCTCTCCAGATCACTATGTTAGGATAAGATGTTTTGAATAATAATCTTTCAAAATACCTGAAAACTAGAGAAGTAAAAGAAAGTCTTCAACCTCATTTAAAATAGTGGAATGGTTATTGCAGAATTCAGAATTCCTGATGTCGAACACAAAGCAATGTAAATAAATTAGTTCTGTGCGGCTTTTCGTATATCAGAATATTTCCTTGATTGATCACACATGTAAAAACAAAGAACTACTTCAGTTTCTTAAGTAAAATCGTCAGCAGAAATTAATGGAAACTGCAGATTCTTTCATATCATCTAGTTTCTGTTATGATAGTCTGATAATGAAGCCAAGTTAGCTGAAAGGCTTGCTAAGCGCAAAGCCTTGGTCAAAAAAAAAAAATTAACTGCATATAAACTATGATACGCCCTTGTGATATTTCTGTTTCTGTTGGCTTAAAGCATGAACCTGAAATGGATATGAGAATGCGAAAAATGAAAATCTACAGATGTGTATTTAATCTTATATATTAGAGCAATGCATGACTGTTTTAACAAGCGTAAATTCCAGCTCAGAGACGCGACTCACGAACTGGTAAATATCTCCATTACGTACATATACAAATATACATCAATTACACTCGGTTGTTCACTGTTCAGAAGTTACGTTCTCTCTATAGTTCATATATATGTACTGATACGCGTTTCTTCTGGTGAGAATAAGTGATATCCATTTTTATACTTAAGTCACATTCACCAATTGGGCGGAACAACATAAGCAAAATTATTTAGCTGCTAATATATATAATACTTCTGAACATGCACATAAATTTCATTCTGATGTCTCACTATATATATATATATATATATATACTCTTGGATAATATAACTGAAACCGTATTATGGCAACACATTAATTACTTCAGGAGTAAAACTTTGGATTAGCATGTTACAATATACTCTCAAAAGCACCTGCATACACTAAAAAGCATTATACGATGCAGTACACACATATGAATATATTTTGAGGGAAAAGAAAATTGCAACACCCACTTCTAGCACGATGTTGAAATTGACCTATATGGATTTGGTGTATTGTTGACGTATCCTTTATTTTGAACCTATTCCTGCATTGTTTTGTACATGTGATTATCTATTATAATCTAGTTATAGAAAGTTGAAATTTTATTTTGTGTCAGAGTATATATATATAATCTTGTGGCCTCATCCAAGATAATGAGACTGACATATTTTACTTTCGGTAAACATCATTGAAAATGGCAAAAATGATTGTTTATTGAATTGTAATGATTTTTACATATTATTGTCGAAAGGACCCGGAAGAATTTACACATAAATAAATATATGAATGAGACAACGGATTGTTCGTTTAATTTTTCTAGTTCCAGAGAAATATGAAAAAAACATTAAAAATTTAATTAGCTATAATATATAGATTTACTAATCTTAGCTTACATGAGGTACAAAGGAAGACGTATGACTCCTCCATTGAGAATCGAACCTACAAACAACGATTTGGTAATGTACTTTACTAACCATTATCAACGTGAAGTGTTTCTCTCTCTGTTTTAATAAATAAATATATATATATATATATATATATATATATATATATATATCGAGAGAGAGTGAGAAGTAAATGTATATTTACACATATATAAAATAAAGGAAAATACATATGGAAATATACACGAATCGGGTGTCGATGAATATATAAGCATTACAAAAGAGGAATTTACAACTCATCACTTCGTTTAGTGGATCTGAAAGAGAGGAAAACCAACAAAATACTGTGATTTTTATTAAATAACAAACGCTATATCGAGGAAATAAAAACATTTCAGATTCAAAATGTAAACGAATTAGCAATAGAGAAAATATATTTTTTTTTTTATTAATCCTGTTGATGAAATGCTGCATCGTTCGTTCCTATTTTGAGCAAATATTCGAACGAAGTGATATTATTGGGTATATTTACCAATTCCATGTACCTACTTCTACGCGTCTCGTTGGAAGAATCCAACTCTAGTAAGACTCACCCACGTCAACTTCTCAGGACACATATACGTTTGTACTTGTCGGACTATTATAATAACCCAGTCTCCTATAAAGTCGTGCGTACGTTTTATTGGCTGTGGTAATATGCAACTTTCTTCCATTCTTTGTCACTGAACCATAAATATTCCTCTACTTGCTATCATACAGAGTGATGTATTGCGTCCTTCTTTTTCATTGGCAACATGGAGACTGTCAGCTATGTACGGAAGCCCTAAAAAGTTCAAAGCTTCACCTATAAAAGTTTACTGCGCCAGTGGGATCGTTTAGTTGAATCAGGGAATACGACATATATCTTTTCTACATCCTCTCTCTTCCAGTCACAAACTCCCTCTCTCTCTCTCTCACACACACACACACACACACACACACACACACACACACACACACACACACACACACACACTTGTGAGTTGTATGTTTTCCCTCTCTGATTATTTCTATCGAATTATACCTTGTGAATATATTCAGGACATATAATAAAGAACACGATTTGGATTTCTTGGTTTGTTTTTTTATTTATTGATTCTCGAAAAAAAGTGAAAGGAATAAAAAATCCACATCGACTGTACAATGCGACATGCCGACTCAAGTTGAATATCAGAAACAAATATAAAACTATAGTTCGTGGTTATCTGGGGATTTACAAGCAAGCGTTTATTAAAAAAAGGACATTCTCTATTTTCTTGGAGTTGGATAAATATATAGAGGTTCTAAGATAAAGTTACAACCAAATTTAAAATCAAATTGAATGAATAGTTACTACTTATTTACTTGGCTTTGCTTAGTTATGGCACAAGGCTAGGTGTATTGGGTTCTCAGCCTCGTATTTTCTTTTCATGGTTTGCTTTTAATTACACCGCACAAAGCGCTCAGTTATTCGCTGAACATAGTTAAGGCACAAGGCTGGAAGTATGGGGCACCTAGAGAGAACTAGTTTAGTTAATTATCTTCAATCTACAGCTACACTCGTTCGGTATGAGGCATGGGAAAATTTCTGTTATACATCCTGCCCTGCAGACGTGGCCCAGAATACACCTTTCCTGGTCTGTTAGTTTGTTTTATGGCATATCAGCATTCGTGGGTTATTTAATGCCAAAGTCATTCTTTGAGAAGAACAGTTGTGGTACAATTTAACCCTTGGCTAAGAAGATGAGGAGATCTATATTTTTCCCTAGGATATTTATCTATATCGTCGTAGTAAATGGACACGATGACACGAGTTCAAATCCTGGACGAGACTGACTGCATTTCACATAGCACTAATACCCTTGGGAAAAGTATGAATCCAATTATTTTCTCTCCAGCTATGGGTAAATAGTAGAGCAGACTAGGTTCTTAAGCCTTGATGAGGCAACTAGTCAAGGAGAAGGACAACTCTGAATTCAAACCTGTTAAATTCCGCTTAAAAAAAATTGACCTTGTGTCATATCCTGTCCGAGCGGAGCGGTTGGTAAATATGATAAACACCTTAATGTACGTATTCGATCAGAAAGATATATTAGAAAATATATTATACAATCGCTTAAAATCACTATCAAATTTTGTCCTATTTTATAGAATCTATATTAGAATGAATTGCAAATAAAATAAATAGAAAATTGATAGCATCTTATAGTAACCTCCCTTGGGAAATTGGTGTGGCCAAGTGGCTAACCTACTGGACTACGTCATCGCAGTAAGCGAGTTCGAACTCAAGTCGCGCTATTACGTTCACTTTCCGACAAGTACTCTTGGAAAAGGCATGAACCTCCTTACTTCTTCCAACTATTAGTTAAATAGTACCACAGCTGTTATTCTATGAGGATGACTTAGGATTAAATAACTCCAGAAGGTTGATATGCCGTTAAAGAAAACAACACGTACGTCAACCACACTTTATCAAGTGTAAATTTATATTTTATTTGCTAAATTAAACAATATTCACACTTACAGGTTATTGTAATGTACATAAAAGCTATAAAATCCGACCTGTCGGCGAGGCTGAAAATATGTTGCTGGGGGTACACCTCAACAGCTTATATAAAGCAGCCGGGGAGTACACACACACACACACAAAATAGATGGCTATGATCTAGGTATGGCACTAAACTGTATCAGATGGTGAGGCTCTAGTTATGGAGATCTGTAGAGTGAGACTTTTTTGGTTCCTTTAATGGTATATCAACCTTAATGGGTTATTTAATACCAAAGCCATTCTTGCAGAAAATCAGTAGTTGTAAATTTAAAGCATAGAGGAGAGGATAAGAGGGTCCATACTTTTCATAAGGGTATTAATCTGAGAGTGAATATTATAGTGGAACAGAAATTCGAACAAGCTTACTTCGAAACCACAGTCCAACGCTTTAACCATTAAGCCACGGGGACTCACCTTCTGGGTGTGCGGCGTATACCTTTCGTTATCATTATTCCCAGATCCACGCTTACCGGGAGTTCTTGTAGAAGTTAGGGACCAATATATTGGTCGAATAGATCCGTTTACATATGATTCGTATTCAGTAGAAATACTTACTTGAAGCAAATGTAGTTTACTAAATATTACTATTAGTCGCTTGAATCCTATAACTGTCTGCAAATTAATGACTCTTATTAAGTGGAAATGATTACTAGATATCAAAATTAGTTTGGTTTGGTTTCTTTGTTTAATGGCATATCAACCTTTGTAGGTTATTTAATGCCAAAGCCATTCATCCTAGAAATACCGTAGTGGTACTATTTGACCCATAGCTGGGAGGATAAGGGGGTTCATACCTTTCCCAAGGGTATTTGGCCGAAAGTGAACGTAATAGCGCGACTGGAGTACGAACTGGCCTACTACGATACCACAGTCCATTGAACATTAAACAACGAGGACACCCCCCGAAACTTAGTTATATTAGATAGGAATACTTCAACCATACCACAGTGTACAAATTATTTACTTGGAGTACTTGATCTCATATAATTGTGTGCAATTAACTAAAGAAAGAATTACACCATAATATAAATGTACAATGAAGGCCATTTCCTTACTTCTACGTCAAAAAATAAGCCGAGAGTGTTTGACATGCAGCCTAATTGAATCCATTATAAAGATTCAATAAGAAGCGAGGGAAAAATTGTTGTATTTATTTTTCTTTCCTCTAAATTAATATTCGTCTGAAAATAAATCTTCCTTTATGGCCCGGCCATTGTCAAGACAAATGCAATACAAATACATCTATACATTAATATAAGAAAAAAATTATTCTTTTATGCCCCCTATAAAAATGGATATTGTCAAGTTATTCCCCCTTTCGTGCCAGATAGTAACTGCTCGCAAAATATAACTGTGTGCAAAGATTTACAAAAATCTCTTGAAACTAGCCCTGTCGGCTGGGGCTGCAGAATACACCGACTGCATCTCTGCAGAGAGGTAAGACCTCCCCAATGAGTGCCCTAGATATGACACTAAACAATCTGATGGCAAGGCTCTAGTCTTGAAGATTTGGGGGATGTGGAGTACCCCTTCATTGCTATCGCTGCCAGGTTCCCTCTAGCCTGAAGAGGCAACACCTGATAGGGTCCTATCTATGGCTTAAACAGAATTGTTTGTCATCTAAACTGCGTTCAAATAAATGACATGCAAAATTGAATTGTTCGAAAAAGTGTGATCATTTAACTGTGTAAACAAATGATTCATGTTTCATTGAATTTTAAGAGATAGATAGCAATACTTGGAACAATTTAAATTTGTTGATTTATGTTAAATTGAATTGTTAGAAATAGAACTGTTGGATTATTTAACTGTGTATCGACAAAACGTGTTTACAAATCGTATACTTAATATTTATGTAAAAACAGGATTTGGCATTAAATGACCAACTAGGGTTGACATGCCATTAAAATCAACCAATCAAGTTTGAAAAAACCCACCTAGCCAGAAATGCCAATATAAATGTACACTGAACCCATTTCTCTAACATATAAGCATAAAATCGCCCTAGACGAGTTGACATGCCATTAAAATCGACCAACTAAACAATCAGTCAGGAAAAAAAGAATTTCGTTTTTGCAAACACAGAAAAAGGAGCATAGATTTACTGATCGGACCAACCCATTCATAGTAACATCGATAATGCAGGCTAATTATGAAGAGAATCTTTTCTTAGTTTCTTTCTTATGAGCGACTATTTTTGTTCTCTCAAGAAAAAGCTACCCCGTCTCTACTCGTAAAGGTTATATAGCTGAAGGTTACAGAAGGATTTGTTTATTTGGGTTTTATGGTATATCACCCCTTGTCGGTTATTTTATACCGAATCCATTTTTATGCAAATAAACAGATCTTTTTTCAAACAATTCAGTTTATCATTAGTAGACAGTTTAAGTGTCAAAAACATTTCTATTTCAAGCAATTAAGTTTCGTCGAACAGTTTTATTTAGAATAAATCAGTTTAGCGAAAGTACAGTTTCAATGTCAAAAACAGTTTCATTTCAAACATTTCAGTTTACCATAAGTACACAGTTGAAACTTCAAAACAGTCCTATTTCAAGCAATTCAGTTTAGCATAAGTACACAGTTTAGCTCTATTTGACCTATAGATAGGACCCTATCAGGTGCTACCACTCCGGCCCAGAGTGGAACTATGAGCCGTAGCAATGAAGGGGTACGCATTCCTATAGCTCCAGCATTACTGGAACCTCACCCTCAGATTGTTGAGTGTCATATCCAGGAAACTCGTTGGGGGAATTTTAGCCTTCTGCAGAGAAGCAGTTGGTGTATTCTGCAGCCCCAGCTGATTGGACGAATGAATGAATGAATCTGCCAAACATATGTGGTCACAATCGGTTAAGTGGGTTACTATATTATCAATGGTCTTGAACAACTCGAAAAATGATAATGCATCTATATAAAGAAAAACAATATCCCGGATAAGAGTAAAATATTTTTTCTTCACACTACCATGTCTATTATTTTTATATATCTCTAGAAGAATTATATTATTTTATACTCTAACCATCAATGATACAATACCCTATTTACCAACCCCTCCGCTTGGGCAGGATATGACACAAGGTCAATTTTTAAGCGGAGTTTAACAGGTTTGAATTCAGAGTTTTCCTTCTCCTAGACTAGTTGCCTCACCAAAGCTGAAGAACCTAGTCTGTCCTACTATTTACCCATAGCTGGAGGTAGAATAATTGGATTCATACCTTTCCCAAGGCTATTAGTGCTATGTGAAATGCAATCGGTCTCGTCTAGGATTTGAACTCGTGTCGCTATGTCCATATCCTACGACGATAACCATTACACCGCAGGCACCTCAATGATACAATACATAATTGTATATATATATATATATATATATATATATATATATATATATATATATATATATGACTTGACGTTTGAGTCAACCGGGTTTCGATCCCAGCTACGGGAAGCTAATGTCTAGCCACACTGATGAGTTCTGATAGAAGGAAACAGATCTGTCTGTGGATGACTATATATATATATATAACATTCTAATACCAAAGAGCCACACTTAAAATACTTGGCCCATTGTTTGGCCCTGAAGATCTGCAAAGCACCTCCCTGGGTTTAACATTTTACTTGTCCATCTGGTAAAAGAGCAAAAGTTCAGACCGGAAGAACAACGCCATACGCCATTATGTGTGAAGAACAATTGAACATTAATAATTTATAAAGCAATTTTAAGACAGCAATTTGGAAATACTTCTTCGAATATCTCTTAAAGGTATCACAGTCCCGTGGTTTATTGATTTTATTAATGCCGGCCACGCATAACTATAGTTTTCTCTGATCTCTGTTTGACATCGTCCAGATTATTCGGTAAGTAGGAATCTTTGAAACTCCAAGAAGAAAGATCAATCCTTCAACTGCGTGACTCTTGGATATCTCTTTCGCTTTTGTTCGTGATCGCCGATAAAAACCGTCTGTCTGGACAGCAAACGGAAATGAAGATTCAAAGCATGAAGCTAACCGACTTATATTAGAAGGGGACTGTTAAGGGCTCCACACGAACGAACTCTCACCATGTTCCCCGTTACGTTGTAAATGGAACTCACGGTTTCATTCGGGCAACTCCTCACACTCTCAGAAGATTTCAAAAAGACATTCATGTCTAACAGACGATAACACTGCCATTTTTTTTTTTTTATTTGATTCTTATAAATAATTTACTTGCGTGTATAACAGACCAAAATCTACATGACCAAGATCCGGTTGGAATTTTAATATTCAGTGAATTAATTTTCTTATCTATTCGATTCACTGAAATTATTCTTCTTTAGTATTATTATTAGTGCCAACTTTTATTTAACTAATATCGAACAGGCAGTTTTGACAAAAGGTAAATTTATAATGAGCCTGCTTACATATTGCAAGACGAAGAAAAGTCCTGATTTCTGCGACAAATGTAATGCAGAGGTCAATTCCCACCTCCTTCTTATAGTACAATTATACTGCAGGGTTGCATTTCCTGGCACTGAGCTTGCCTGTTTTTTGTTTTTTTTATTCATTTATTTATTTACGGGCGCGGAAAAGGAACAAATGCAATATGGAGGCACTCTTAGTGTAACGAGTATTACCAAGAAAATGAAATCAATGACTAGATTTTAAATCTTGAACGATAATGCGTGTTTCACTTTATTTAAATACCCTAGTAAAAGGCATGAATCCATCTGTTCTGAGTAAATAGTATGATAAACTGTATTCTTTAACTTTGATAAAGCAAATAATCTAAGAGAAGGAACAATCTGAATTCATATCAACTCTATTCCACTTCAAAATTGACCTTGTGTCACGCTCGACTTCTAGTGGAACGGTAAGGTAAGCACGGACAACTTATTAATCTGAGGTCAGAGAAACTCAGTTCCTGATTTAGACGCGTATATTGTCTTTTCTGTATCTCTTTCACTTGAGATATGCCGGTGCATTTTGACGTGATTAATGTTGGAGGAGTTGCTGTCTTAGTCATTAATGTTTTAGATAAAACTAACTATGCATCGATTTTGAGGTAAAATAGCAACAGGAATTTTGGGATCTAATATCAACTGCGTTTAATCATTTTTAGTTTTAACCTCGATGAAAATATTTCTACATTTGTTTATTATTAGTATTAGTATTCTTCGATAAATGCTCCAAGTTCAGTGTGTGAATTTTTCATGTTTTTTTTTTTGTTGTTTTTTTAAATTTACAACAGCCATAGTTCTTCAGGAAAATAAAATTAAACAAATGCAGCGTTTGAATTTTATTGCTGGCATCTTTTTTCTTCCTTAAAGATTCAGTTCTGTTTTTAATTATTTCTATTCTTGAAAACTTCTGATCCTATTTTGTTCATAAAATGCCCTAAATGTCGAATCCGCAATTTGATTAGGAAAAAACAAAAGAAATGCAAAACTTGTCAACCATATTTAATCCGTTGAAATACGCAAATAACACTTTTCTCTTTTTTAACTTCTTTTTTTTTAAATCGAAAAACAATCCTTCAGTGTCTGTTTTAACTCTTAACTCTTTGCTATGGCAAATAAAATAATCAAAAAAATATCCCAATTTAATTGAAAAGTGTAAAGGAGATATTAATTCTTTTTTCTCCAATAAAATTAACTTCCATTCACTTTAACCATAAACACTTCCCATTATTCACACACGAACGTCCACAACGAATGTTCCACTTAATCTTTGAAATTTTACAAGAGATTTTCACTTTATGAATTTACTTTTGAATTTCTTCAAAATACCCTTTGGTTAAAATGTGTTGAAGACGAACAACTAAATTTTGGTACAACAGCCCTTCCATAAAGAAAGAAACATTTTAAATCACTAAAAGTATTTTTTATATAATCATGGGAAATAAACACGAAAGTTGGTGGAAAAAACAGCTTGATGACAACATAGAATTACGACTATGTATTTTATGAAAACAATTAGACGTTACAGGAATTCAAAGTTCAATCGATTTCATACGAGTAGATACTCTTAGTATCATGGTTATCGTTCAACAGAATGAAATCGACAGCTCGATTTCAAATCTGGGACGATGGTTTTTCATTAATACCCTTGAGAAAGAAGGAATCGATCTCTTCTCTCTACTCCAATGAAGCAGACTGGGTTCTAAAGCTCGGGTAAAGTAACCAGTAAGACACCGTGATTTAGGGGTTAAGTAAATACATACTTTGGACGCAGAATTTTTTGTGGGGTGGGGAGAAACTTAACTGGATACCCTGATACAAACGGTGTATTGTAAACTCCGCTGAGGGGGTGAACGTATTTATGCTTTATGTGTAATATAAAACCTTTTGTTTAATCCTATTTACCAACCCCTCCGCTCGAGCAGGATATGACACAAGGTCAATTTTTAAGCGGAGTTTAACAGGTTTGAATTCAGAGTTTTCCTTCTCCTAGACTAGTTGCCTCACCAAGGCTGAAGAACACAGTCTGTCCTACTATTTACCCATAGCTGGAGGGGGAATAGTTGAGAATTTTTTTTTAGAAATGCTGAAGCAATCTCTTAACTCTTAATCATATACGTTACCACGAAGATTCTCACGGAAAATTACCTTTTAATAAAGTTAACGAAAACATTGACTACAATCACGCGCAACGCTGTTCCTTGTTGCGAAGCAAAGACTTAGTAGGAACGTCACTATTACTATTGGTAAACAAGCAACAACACTCTAGAATTTTGTGTATACTTGCAGTAATCTTAAACATAGAAGATCACATACAAATTATTCAGACTGCTCCCCTTAAAAATGTCTGAACAAAGATTTTCATGTTTAAAATAGCCTATACTAATTTACCTGCTAATTGACAAGTGAAAGAGAATTGGTTTTGCACTGACAGCTATAAAACACACACATTTATATATATATATATATATATATATATATATATATATATATATATAGAGCATAGTTTGCCGTTTTGTAGACAGTCGCAATAAGTTTACTACCGGGAAATAAGTAGCGAAAAGAATTAATGCCAAAATGAATTTGTTATAAGGGGTAAGACTATCTCTGCTCACTACAATCACACAGAGAAGTGTGTGTGTGTGTGTGTGTGTGTGTGTGTGTGTTCAGATGTTTTACTTGGGGTAAAACAGTCTGTTTGTTAGAAAAGACATACACAGCATATCAAGCATCACGTTATCAGAAAGCTAATTCTCAAACTAATGAGCCAGGTGCGAAATAGGAATTGACATGAAGAAAGAAAACTTGTGATATCACCAAAACGCAATGCTTTTGTTACCATCTCATTAGTTCTGAATTATTTTAACATAAAATTTCACTGACTTAGTTTAAAACTGCATTTTTTGTGAACGCAAATGATTTCTTAATAATTGATTGATTTAAACTGTATACCAACCTGTCAAGGGTTATTTTATGCCAAGAGGTTAATGAATTGTATTAATTGTACATTTATATTTAAATTTCTTTATGCAATTGTTTTTGTACTAAGTTATAATATCAAGTACCTATCAAATACAAATAGTTAACATAGTTTTACAATATTCAGTAACTATTTCTATTTAATAATTATTCCTTTATACAGTTATTTTTTTCTAGTAATAAATAATAATCCTTAGAAAGGAACTATAGTTTCGAGTGACAATTCTTAATACAAATCATTTGAATAGTTATAAGGTATCAAGAATTCCAATTTTCAAACAGATTAATTTAAAGCAAAAATGGGACCCTTACAAGTACTACCACTCGAGTCTGAGTGGACCGGAGAAAATTACAATGAAGGGGTTCCCCACACTTCACAGATCACCACGGCTAGAACCTTACCATTAGAAGCAGTTAAGTATCATACCCAGGACACCCCTTTTTTATGGGTGGGAATGTTCTTATCTCTGCTGAGGATGAAGTAAGTGTATTCTATGCCCCGTTGGTAGAGCTTGAATTTTCAAATGAATAAATTTTATAAGGAAATATCATTCAAATTAGATTCCGTTTTTTAACAACACATTAAAAAAGTAGGCAACGTACAATGCAAGAACGTCGACATCTGGGATTTAATTACGGGTTGCAAGATAGCTTTCTAAGAACACATTTATCAGTCGGAAGCTTTCCGAAAGGAAAATGTTGCTTTGTCGAAGACCAAAATAGAATCTATAACAAAACACGCGTTCAGGAATATATTAACATGCTTTTAACTGATGCTGCTGATGAGACTTAGGATATATAATCGTGTGTAAGTAGAACGTTGATGATAATGGTAAATGTTTTTAAATCATTATGCTTGAATTTCATTCCTACATTGTTGCTATGTACAGTGGTGACACATGACTAGTATTGTAGCATAAAATTGGCGCGTAAATTCTATTCTCCCATCCTTAGAATTGCACAATTTGAGAGCTATGTTTGAGGGGGTCATTGAATAAATAAGGTATATTTAGTCAAAGAAGATGGCAATTGGAATACTGTTTACAGTTCCACACTTTTCAAGGAAATCAATAGTAATGGGTTTTTCATGTCCCAATAGACTGTTAGCATGACCTTCTTTATTGACATTTGTGCCCGGAACGCTTTATTTATCGGACAGTGTATTTCCACTCCAAAGACGTTTGGATTCAGTCTTGTAGAGTCAACCCCATGTTTAGCCCATGTGTAAACATTTTTTTTTTTTTACTGAAACAAGTTTCTCCATTGACATAATACATTCTTTTGTAAATTTTACGTAGATGACACTTCTCAGTCACCCAAAATTTTGATCCATATCTGTTAAAGCCTGTTTCATTGGTCATTCTTTATGAAGGGCCACAAAACTAATTTTGCCCAGTCGGCTGGGGCTGTAGACCCTCCCCCAACGAGTGTCTTAGATATGACATTAAACAATCTGATGGTGAAGTTCCAGTAATGCTGGAGCTTTGGATAATACTCCTTCATTGTTATCGATCTAAGGTCCACTCTCAACCGAAATGGTAGCTCTTAATAGGGTCCTATCTATGTGTCAAATTGAAGTAAAATGCGTACTTATGCTGAACAGAATTACTTGAAATAGAATTGTTATTTGACATTTAATAGTGTGTAAACAAAAACTATACTTATACTAAATTGAATTGTTTAAAATAGAACTGTTTATTTGAATAAAAATAGATTTGGCATTGAATAACCTACAAATGTTGACATACCATAAAACTAAAACAATCAAAATTGATTTTGTGCATGTGCGTGATAAAATCTATTTCCAACAATGCAGAATCCAGAGTTACGGTTAAAAAATTCTGAGAAAAAATTATTTTAATTGACAAAGTAATTCCCCTATTTATTGAATGAGCTTTATATATATATATATTCGTGTGCGTTTATATATATATATATATATATATATATATATAGGACAATAAAAAACAATTTTTTAAAATTCCAGCCATGTCGCTTGGACATTGTGAGCTTTGATTTTTAACTGCTGTCAGATTGTTATTATCCTTCGTAAAATATGTATACGAGGTGTATGGTAAAAATGATGAGACCTGTGTCTCAAACAATTAATTCAAATTCCAAAACACTTTGGCTGCTTAAAAGTAATCCTCCCTCGAATCTAATGTACTTTCGCATAGTTCTCTATCCTGTACTGCAGAAAGGGTTCTTCTGGGATACCCTTCAGCTCCGTCATTACGGCCCTCTCGATGACCTTCATGATTTCAAACGAGTCTCCTTGAAGATGTCTTTGAGCTTGAGAATAAGAAAAAAGTCAAAAGCGGCAAGATCAGATGAATTGGGATGTTGTTCCGGTATGACATTCTTCTCGGCCTGGAACTGCCGGATAGTCGGGGCGTTGTAACCAGGTGCATTGTCGTGGTACAGTAACCACGATTAGTCTTTTGCTCAGTCGGCTAAAGCTGCAGAATACACCGATTGCACCTCTGCAGTGGGTAAAACCCCGCAACGGGTATGCTGGATATTACACTAAACAATCCGATGGTGAGGTTCCTGTAATGCTGGAGCTTTGAGGAATGCAGAGTACTCCTTCATTGCCATCGCTCCGTGGTCTACTCTGGCCCCTCTGGTAGCATCTGATAGGGTCCAATCTATGGGTTAAACAGAATTAAAAGCGTACTCATGCTAAAATGAATTGTTTGAAATGAAACTGTTTTTGACATTGAAACTGTACATGTGCTCAACTGACTAGTTTGAAATAGAACTGTTTGACTAAACTGAATTGTTCGAAATAGAACTGTTTATTTGTATAAAAATGTACTTTCTTTCAATAACCTACAAAGGTTGATATGCCATAAAACCTAAACAAACCATTTGTTCTGCCACTACTATCGTCTCTTCTCGCGCACTGTGTGAAGAATATACAGCAGTATCTCCTTCCAGACGCGCTGATTAATCCTCTGTCTCTGTGGCGAGGATTTTTTGTGGACAATACCACTCACATTGAAGAATGTGATCAACATGACTTAGATTGTCGTGTTTTATTCGGCCTCGGCGACGTGGAAGACTTCCATTGACTGTTCTGGTTTCACATCACGGCTGATAACTCAACAAAGCAAGGGTCAGGTTCATTTCGAAGACGATCGATAATAATGACACTCATCCATGCAGCATTCCCTTTGATATTTATTAAGCAGTCTTGTGACCAATTTTGCGCAGACTTTCGGTGTGCTAAAATCTTCAGTGATAATCTTTCAAACGTTGTTCTTTTTTCATGTCCAGATGACTTGCAAGCATTCGAACAGTCAATTAGCGATCACTTCACACCAACTGCTTTAGCAGCTCGATGTTGACCTCAGTCCTGCTTGATGAAGGCCTCCCGCTCTAGGAGTTATTTTTCGCTTCCTTTCGATCCTCTTTGAACTTTTTGTCCCACTCAAAAATACGTTTGCAGAACATAGAGTTATCTCTATACACATGCTGTAGCATTACAAGTGCTTGGAATGGACTTTTCCTCAACTAGACTAAAAATGTCTGGTTTCTTAGCTGGCCCGTGTTCATTGTTCGTTCCTTAGGGCGCATAACTGAACGACTTAAAATAGAGGTGAAAATAAAAGTATGTAAAAAAATGCAATGTTGGAGGAAAGTGAAGATGAAAGTTATCATGTTAGATGATAACACTTTCCAATTATCCGTCTTTCGTCAATAACTCACACAGCATCCCCATTCACGTTACTTTTCAGAGAGATCGCGTATATATCAATGAGAGGGTGTATATGTAGTTTTCTTTGTAATGATTTACATGTGCATATGTTTTCAATCCATCTATCGATAATTCTATGCACTGGATGGCAGATCACGTAAATACATACATACATACACACACACACATATATATGTGTGTGTGTGTGTGTGTGTGTAATTCGTTGCTAATTAGTGAGCAATTTTCTTGTTATACGCTTGACGTCTTTCTCTCTAAAGCCACTACAAATGAACAGTCTTGATCAACATAAAGGAAAGGTGAAGGATACAGACTGTTTATGCCCAGGATTAGCACAGGTGCTCCACTCATTGTTCAGTCTGCATACCTATGAACAAACTAATCCACCAATTGGTCTGTCGACTGACAACCTAGCAATAAACGCGTAAACCAACCATCCCCACAAACGAGACATTGTAATATACACCCAAATTTACTTAGCAGTATATGCAGAATTTTTGCTTTTTCTTCACTCAGTTTTGGCAAGAGAAAAGAATAACATATGTTATGTTTAAATAGTTGGCAATATATAACAAACATTATATATATATATAACTTGGGAAATACACATTCATATAAATACATGTGATCCTTCTAAAGAACAAATGCAGAAACACACTTGAATAAACAAACTATCATATGAACCTGCCAAAAACATGCATGTACATGCATGGTATACAGGATTGTACACATGTGTGGACTGTAAAAATACCACAAATATGGAAACACTCTTTGTTGTAAACAAGACCACCCAAGTTGTCTGTCGTAAAACGGTTGTTAGCAAGCAACCCTCACAGACTAGTTGGAGAGGTATGTTCGATCTTCAATAGGACATTGACAATTTAGCTCTGTTCTTATAGGAGAGAGAAGGTTAAAAAGTGCGCTCGGCAAGCTGGTATTTACTAAGCTTAACATAGTTTGGCACAAGGTAAGAAGTATGAAACAATCAATGAAAACTAAACTCAATAATATTATTTGGCTAAACTAACTCTTTAGCCATTATATAACGAAAGGCGCTCCCAACTTGAAAACTATTGGACAAGATTTTGTTGCGTAGTAAATTATTTGAAGACGTAGGCATAATGATTTCACTTTTCTCCCGACGTGATACTACAGTGGCAATGTGCTAAGCTAAACAAAGCTCAATATATATTTACGAAATCTAGGACATATAAAGACCTATGATTAACGGTTCGTCTTCATTTTTAAAATTCATCTCTGTTAATTGTTCGTACTGAAGAGATGGTATATTTGTATATCTTGACCATCAGAAAATACTAAGATATAAATATGAAGGTATCTACCAATCAGGCGTAATTGTAGCTGACCGTTGTGTATGTCTTACGGGTGCTCAACAGTTCAGATAGGAACTACCAGACAGCTTACACAGGTGATTTTGTCACTTGTAATGAAGGTTTGTACATTACCAGATACACTTTTGGATGAGCTAATGACAAATGAATAGTAGAACAGTGTTCCAAAAATTTTCTGAACAACATATTCCAGGTTTTGAAATTAGTTTTCCTTTTCATAAACTGGTTTTCTAACCAAAGATAGAGAGTCCAATCAACTAAAAAAAAGTACCCTAGGCTTGTGGAAAATAGGTAAACTCATGCATTTTCTATATCTATAGCCCGAAGCGAAACCCGAACAGCTCGTGCAGGATTTGAACTCGGAGTGTTTATTCTGTTCCTTGCGATGATAACCGTTCCGCCAGGTATTTATGTAATTAAATATAATCAGAATTTGATGAACAAATAAAAAGACGTTGGTAATTATCATATTAGATGTGGACAAGAGCCTTAGTATTTCCTCATTTTGTAACTTTCAAAAAAAAAGAGATGGATCCGTCTTGTGTGATATATTTTTGAGAATTTTCTATTATGTCTTTTTTTTCAATAAAAGTTTACCTTTTCTCGTGTACTTTACAAAGAACTAGCGCCGAAGAATAGTTCAGGCAATATTTTTGGTTAACAAGATGAATATCAGAAGAAATTAAGCTTGTTAGGCTATATGATCTTAAATGGATACACACGCACACACACACACACATGTGTATATATATATTCTTTTTTAAAAGTTTTTTTTTTTCAAATGAAGGAAGTGCTCAAATACTGCCCCGCAGGAAAGAATAAAACCAAAAGGAAACTGTTATCTCACCTTTTCATTACTTCGTTTCATGACTTGAAAATATAATTAAAAGGCAAAAGAACATTTACAAGGTAGTTTGCTCTATTTATTGATAATGCTTAATATCGGTGATAGAGTATACATCTCTAAGGGCTGTCACTTTATTGTCTTTGGGATTTAACTAAGATAAATATGTAACTCTTTTTACGATGTAAAAATAATTACAGTACAAAAACAAGATACGTCGCGTCAAGTAAAAAATGTCTTTTGCTTTGAGAAATTCTCAAATTCTGAATTAAAATGCAGTGGGGAGTCTCTGTGACGTAATGGTTAAAGTACTGGACTGCGGCCTCAAAACAAGCGAGTTCGAACTCCAGATGCGCTATTACGATCACTTTCGGAGTAAAACCCTTGGGAAATCTGTGACCCCCCCCCTTGTCCGCACCTAATTATGAGTTAAATGGCATCACTGCTCTTCTTCTACAAGGATGGCGTTGACATTAAATAACCCACAAGAAACCTAAATTCAGAGGAGAAACTGATCTCGTTTCCAATAAATAGGTTCTTAATCATCTTAACTATATAAAAATCTCTTGACGTAGTGCATAACACTGATATGTATTCATGGATGTTTCCTGTTGAGGATAATTACATCTTTTCCACTGGGGGTAGTGTCCGAACTAACACAAGAAAGCAAAAATTCGAATGATCATTTTGAAAGCAGCGATAAAATCTCCACTAGGCATACGCTAGTAGTATAAATATCTTTTGTTGCTTCCAAGACTCAGTTTGTTTTTATGGTGTACTCAGCAACTCTTTGGAAAAATCATTGTGAAAAATATTCCTAAAATCCTCATAATGATTGTGTTACTGTAACCCAAAATATCAGCAAATCATAGGGAGGTTTTTTATTAAAGCATTAAATTTAATAAACTCTCTTTTGAGAATTATATCAATTTCAAGTCAAATTTGAAAATAAATAATAAGTTTCTGATGTCTGACTATGACGAATATTATCATCAATCATGTATAGGAGGTGCCCGTGGTTATCGTCGTAGGGGAGTGGACACGGCGACACGAGTTCAAATCCTGGACGAGACTGATCGCATTTCACATAGCACTAATACCCTTGGGAAAGGTATGAATCCAATTATCCTCTCCCCAGTTATGGGTAAATAGTAGGGCAGACTAGGTTCTTCAGCCTTGGTGAGGCAACTAGTCTAGGAAAAGGAAAACTCTGAATTCAAACCTGTTAAACTCCGCTTAAAAAATTGACCTTCTGTCATATCCTGCCCGAGCGGAGGGGTTGGGTAAATATAATTAACCATGTAAATTCTCAATATAATTGAGTTAATCGTGACAAGATTATAATCGTTCTTCACGAATAAAAGCATCAAAATCGAAAATTCATATCGTGTTGAATGAAACCCAGTTCTGGAGCTTTAGGGGATTGTGGAATCACTTATTTCTTGCTATAACTTCCAGATCCACCCTGGCCTGGAGCGTTAGTATTTGCTAATATATATATGAATGTGTGAGTGTAGGTGTGCTCATCTAAATATATATATATATATGAATGCGTGTGTATATATATATATATATATATATGTGTGTGTGTGTGTGTGTGCTTATATATATATATGAATGCGTGTATATGTGTGCTCATATATATGGTGCCTGTGATGTAATGGTTATCGTCGTAGGAAATGGACACGGCGACTCTCGTTCAAATCCTGGACAAGACTGATTGCATTTCATGTAGCTCTAATAACCTTGCGAAAGGTATGAATCCAATTATTCTCCCTCCAGCTATGGGTAAATAGTAGGGCAGACTAGGTTCTTCAGCCTTGGTGAGGCAACTAGTCTAGGAGAAGGAAAACTCTAAATTCAAACCTGTTAAACTTCGCTGAAAATTTGACCTTGTGTCATATCCTGCCCGAGCGGAGAGGTTGGTAAATATGTATATGAATGCGCGTATATGTGTGTGTATGTGTACTTATAAATATATATGTATGCCCCAGCTATGCGTTAAACAGTATCACAATTGTTCTTCTACAAAGATAGCTTTTGATAAGCCATGAAACAAAGGAATTAAACCGTATGTGGATATACACATGTATAAGTATATATTTGATTAACCTCAACTACCAAATCGAGACGACTCAATATGCATCTTTCTGATACTAGTTCAATAGCAGAACATCGAAAAAAAACATTCCTACCCAAAAACTGAGTTTGGGAAAATTCTTATCGAAAACAACAATGTTAGGATAACAAGATAACAAGCCTGATTTACAGAAGCTCTTCTTATCAGAAAGAAATAACCTAAATTTACCATAACCATGATATGGATATGCGAAATGAAATTATAATGTTCATAAACATATAACACAGGATCTCGAAACAGAAAACACTTACGACTTCTCAGTTCAGGTACGAAACTTTTTATTACCTTTGAGTTTAAAGGTTTTTCGACATAAGGAGAGAGAGCTACAATCTTTCTATTCCGGCCTTTTTATCACCAGGCCCTCATCTCGTGCGACACCTGCCCAAGGCATCCGCGAGCAAGCGAAAGTCAACCGACTCGTTCGGTGTCCAGTTCTCCACTCTACTCACTCAAAATCCTCCACGCGCTTCCGGTGCGTGACGTCACTCGCACTCTGTAACCTCGTTTCCCATCTCCGACTATTGGGACATCTCTGAGTGACAAGTCCGCTCCGCCCGCGTGAACACCTGCGTTAATGTTGCACCTAAGTTACCCATGCACTGAGCCGAAAGATTCTCAGCCTAGCTAAACCCAAAGGCATAAAACGAAATCCCTCATAAACTCAATGGAATCAATTTCGAATCCAGTAATAATGTCTTTAGTTACTGCTGCTACTTAAAGAACCAAATTTAGAAATAAACGCTACAATAACACACTAGTATAAATAAAAATTGCTCGACCCTTACAAAGTAGTAATAGGGATGCAAAGGTCACATCGCCTTTACAATATACAAGCCACTGATGATGGCCCAAGACCGGGCAAAAAGTACTAGGGAACCATAAAATTGATGCCGTGACTTGAAAGGATAATTACAAGAATGGGGAGACAAAGGATATCTATATTATTTAATCAAATATGCATTAATGAAGAAATGCTGCGAAAATATATATATAAGTGTATATTTATATACATATATACGTGTTTATATGCACATATATATATATATATATATATATATATATATATATATGTGTGTGTGTGCGTGTGAATATATATGCATATATTAATGTATGTGTGTTTGTGCATATATATATATATATATATGTATGTATGTGTGTGTGCATATATATATATATATATATATATATATATATATATATATATATATAAAAGAGTATGTGAGCATGTATATATAAGTATGTGTGCATTTTATGTACGTATAAATGTGGATATATATATATAAATATATATATATATATATATATAATTGGATGTGTATAGATATGTAGAAATAAATGCATGTGTGTATGTATACGCATATATAATTGTATTTATGTGCATGTATAAGGGTATATAAGAGTGAATCTATAAATATATGCATACATAAGCGTGTATATATATACATATATACATACGTGTATAAGTGCATATGAATATTTAACCTTATACAAATATTTGTGAATGTGTATATATATATATATATATATATATATATATATATATATACACACGTATGTGTCTGTGTATATATATATATATAGTTTCACGTAGGCAAACTAAACTCTCTCTCTCTCTCTCTTCCCTAAGTAGGAATGATTCCAACTAATACGACGTATAACATAGCTTGGAGTTAGTACCGTTCTCTCTGGAGATACTGTATTTTCTAATGCCAATAACATACATGCGAATCTAATGTTTATGCTCAGCACAGAAGAGATCTGAAGGTGTTTTATAGGTGTCTGTGTTTTTCTTTTCGACGAGAGCATAGAGAGAAAATGGCAACCAGCTAGGTTCTCGCAAGTAACCCCCACCAAATCGCTATCCTAAACACCGGAAGCCTCGACAAGTGATCCTGAACAATATGTTACTGCGGGAAAACAGAGATCCCGACAAGAGACCGGATATATTTCACGATTGCCTCCTCGTCTCTTTTCTTTCACTCTGTGTTTGATTGTGTGTCCTTCCCCCCCATCCCTCGTAAAGTAAAGGTGCTTTCTGCAACATAACCTGCATGTCATATCATCTTTAAATGTCTGTTTTTCATGCTGTATTTGAGTAGCGTTTATGTAGAGGCGTACGTTTTAGTTAAAGGTGCTAAATCTATATAGCAAAAGAATAATATATAACTATGCCTCTCTATGCGAACATAGGTAAGCTTAGAATGAATCATCATCATCATCATCATATCGTGCCACTAGCACGGATATCCCTGACCCTCTCTCGCCACTCCTCCCTATCACTCATCCCTTTTGGCTGGTCTTCAGGGCTACATCCCGTATCCTCTCATAGCTGCTGTATGTATGTTCGAGCTGGTCGTCCTGCTTTTGCTTGGCCACATGTGGGGGTCCATAGGAGCACATCACTGATGAGTTCGTCTTTGCTTCTCCAACAGTGTCCTGCGTGTCTGGTTCGTCTAACTTGTATAGTTTTCGCGATGGGAGGCAAGTGGCCGTGTAGTTGGTGTCTTGTGGGGTGTTGCCGCCCAGTGGTTAGAGCACTGGTCTTGTAAACCAGGGGTCGTGAGTTCGATCCTCACTAGGGGCTTGGTTGTATACTATTAGAATGAAAACGTTCTGATGAAATTAAGGAAATGTATACTGGCGTAAAATAAAGTACCAACATTCTAAAGAATGATTCTGATTTTGATTTGGATACAATATGTGCATGCCGCGAGACGTGGGATATATCAACACCACAATCGGTGCCCAGAGTATAACACTAAACCATATATGATGGCAAGAACAACTTTTTCATTGCCATAACTCACAGATTCTCTCTAATCTGGATTAGTTATACTTGTGAGGGTCCCATATATGGGTAAAAGAGATCTGTCTAAGAATTATTCGGATTCGATCGGAAAACGTATTGAAATATAATTGCAAATGTATTAAGAATAGTTACTTGAAGGTAACATGGTTTACTAAGAATAATTATTAGTTACTTGCAACCATATAACTGTATGAAAACGAATGACCATTAAATAAAAATAATCGCTTGAAACTATGTAATTATCAGTATTATATAGAAATATTGAATCAATAGAAATAAGAATACATTAATTAGGAATATTTGATATTACATTGCAATTTTCAAAAAGCTTTTTAGATGAAATTAAACAAAAAATGTAAATACAAAGGAACAATGGAGACGATTCCCGAACTCCTAGATTTGAAATAACCTAAGACATGCCTTTAAAATTAACAAATATGAAAATGATTTATTTGTAATTACTTTGTTTTTAATTGTTCTTTACACGTTTTAACATTTGGTCTTCAAGAAAAAAGTTTTCTGAGGGTTTAAGTTTAAGACTTGATACTCGTAAGTCACATAAGCAGCGACTGACAACGAACCAATTGCATAGCATATAGATGCGTGATATATGATCCTTGAGTAATCATTTTCATAGAAATTAGTCTCTGCATTCTGATTGCAAAATTTATTCGCCACCCGATGAGAAAATTTTTACACGAGGTCACTTTGATGTAACGTCTTATACACATATACATAAGCATGGATAAAATTTACTAAGTTTCAAGACCTATGTCATAAAGACGACAGACTACATCGACCTTGTTCAGATTGTTGAGATGTTTTTCCTAGGTTGAAATTCTGAGGACCAGGCTTAGACTTTTTTTTTCTTTTACGCTGCGTCCTGTTCACCAACGAGAATATGGCTGGGGAGGAAGAAATGTTATACTTGGCTCACAACTCAAAAGCGATATAGCAATACACAGATCAGGATAGTTACCGCAGAGTGACATTTTGATCCTTGGCAGACCGAACGGATACTCTCATTCTAGGCAGATGTGTCGATCCATGTATAAATAATTTCATATTTAGGATATTACTTACGTGTATATATATATATATATATATATATATATATATATATATATAGGGTGAGAGATAGAGAGATCCATACGTGTTTGCATATGTAGGCAGAACAGGCTTCTTAAGAAAGTAAATCTACATCTGTCCCCTTGATTCTGCCCACAATCTGTCTCTTTGTATTTGTTCATAAATAACTCGTTTATACATATGCATACGAAGAGACACATATTCATGTTTATGTATATCTTAGGTATTTGAAATTTCACATCCGTTGTCTTTACATATCTACCATAGGCTTACACCTTTCTATGTCGGCAGATTCATTCGTTGTGTGCAAATGTTCCAGTATCCTCTTAAAAACGAAACAATGAATATATGGTACGTACAATTATTTTTTGTTTTTTTTTTAAGAACACTGGAAACTTTTGCACACATCTTATATATTGATAAAGAATAGATCTATCTATCTATAAAATCAGTCACCTATAATTTCATGTGTTCACGACTAACTCCATTCTATATACAATTAAAATTTATTTTTACCGCTATAGCAGGTTTTAAATCAGTAAAATACAGAGCTCTATCGTGATATTCCAGCTATGAAAACAAGGTAAAATCCCACGCCTGGCGTTTCACGTGACCGATTCTCAAGCGAAACTGTATCGATACTCACTTGAGGATATTTCAGTCATGAGATTGACATTGCTTTTTTTATAGGTGAAATATTGTTATACATAATTATAGTTCATATAAAACTCGGTATCTTATATATATATATATATAGAGAGAGAGAGAGAGAATTTTATATAAACTAAATCAAGGCTTTTAGATTTTTTTATTATAGGCGTATTTTTAAAAATTAGCAAGAAACGAATTCTTAGTGGGTTTCCCAGAGTAAATATGCTCTTTGCGGTACTGGCAGTTTCACGAGATTTTCTCGATTATCAAAAGGATAAGGCTTTGCTTTTATTTGCAAAAACAAGCATTTTTTCAGGTGGCTGATGATCTACGAAAATTCTGGAAATCGTAATAACCTGAGCGGCGTATTTGTTTATGGAAACCTATTTTGGGTTAATTTTATAACTTATCTATTAATTCATTTTTAAGTTCTTTTTTTCACCATATGAGTTAACCTTTCTTTGATAGTGAATAATCTAACAAAGAAAAAATGTTGTTTTACAATTTACGTATATATAGAGAGAGAACGAGAGAGTACCCTAGCTGCTTTGCTCTCTGAATTTGGCCTTTTGTCAATTCTTAGTTCGCAAAGCTAAAGTCCCTCCTTGAAATGTCGATTTCAGACAATGGAAGAGATAGACGAAAAAGAGCTATATGACCCGGAGACTATCCTTTAAAAAACTGCCTGAGTGAATTGGAGAAATCAAAAACTACTAATGGTGTACCAACAATGGATGGGCATATCTTGAAGGAGAAAAGTCTCCTTTAGTTGTAGGTTATGTATTCTAAAAAGTTCCATTTTTTTGTACCTCAATATATATGTACACACACATATGTTTATATGCGAAAACTATATATATATATATATAGTATCTAAAATGAAGTGAATCTATGAATCTAGTATGTGTATTGAGTTTGTATAGACGTGTGGGTGTGTACATAAAACCCAGCTTTCCCTTTACTGTGAAAGGAAACAATTTCTCGGAGCGCATTACACCATCTTTGTGTGCTCATCTTTGAATTTTCAACTTAAGCTTTGAAACCTGCTGCTTGCTCGCCGCCTCAGATAAAAGCAAGTTCAGTTGTGTGTACATAATTCCACTCCATATATCTTCGGATCATGGCTTATCCGATGCAAACGCTTAAAAGGGCTACCGGCGCATCACCAGCGAAAAGAAAAGCCGTCCCACGTGATTTCTGCTATGTCAAAATCACGGAAAAAAAGATAAAAATAAATTCTATAAAATTTTACTGGAATCTATTGCGTCTCACAGCAATATTGCTCTTGTGATAGCACAATTACTCTCACTGTATTCGTGAATATGTGTGCGTACGTGCGTGTATATATATATATATATATATATATATATATATATATATATATATATATATACGTCTTTCTGACAGTCTGTCTCTTTCTCTCATATAACTCTTAAGATTCATCTGATAATTGTATGTTAGTTGATACATGAAACTTTTAGTCATAAGAAGTGGGTTCTTAATTTCTTCAAGTCTCCCTGTCGCTGAGGCTAAGAATATGGTGACTGTAATCTGAGTGTCTTCAAACTGCATTTCGTAATGAGGGTTGAGCTGTAAAGCACTGAATATGGAATAACTCTTCATTGCTAATCCCCCCCCCCAATTCCATTCCAACCTGGAGTGGTAAGTTTTGTTTGAGTCCCATCAATGTGTCAAATTATTTGTATTAAGTAAAAGTTGGCGACCGTAGTCGAGAGCAACCAGAAGGCTCCCTTTTCAATAGCTACTACACCGAGGTGTAGGAGGAGGGCACTACTCCTTTCCCTGAATTGCTCCACTTTACCCTCGATACGTACCTCATATTGCTGAGTGTTAAGCAAAGAGGTATCAAGTTCCATTTTTAAAGTCTTTGGTATGACGCGATCTGGGATTGAACCCAGGTCTCCCGGACCATTGGCGAACACTCAACCCATGAGGGCAATGAGCTAGTTATTTGTATTAAAGGAATACTTAATATCGGTTTACCGTGTGTAAAAAAAAACTGTTAAACTAAACACATGAAGATTGATATGTCATTTAACAAAGAGACTAATTTAAAGAATCTACGAAAAGAAAATGTAAATATAAACGTACAATGTACGCAATTCTCTAACCCCTCGGCATAAAATAACCCCAGATAAGTTGAGATGCTATTAAAACCAATCACTCGATTTTAGTTTATCCTGTTCTTTGACCAGCATTTGAGGACGTTCTTGATTTAGAAATTTTAAACAGTGTTTTATATAAATAAATAGATATATACTCTTTATTATAATCTTGGTCAAATTTCAGTTATCTTATGAAATTTATTCTATATAGAATATAAGCTCATTCCGAATAAAATTGTTGCTCAGTCGGCTGGGGTAGCAGAATACACCGTCTGCACCTCTGCAGAGGGGTAAGACGCTCCCAGTAGAGTCCTGGATATGACACTAAACAATCTGATGGTGAGGTTCCAGTGATGCTGGAGCTTTGGGAAATGTGGAGTACCCCTTCATTGTCATTGCTCCTAGGTCCACACTGGTCTCGAATGGTAGCACCTGATAGGGCCCTATCTATGGGTTAAATAGAACTAACTGAATACTTATGCTAAACTGAATTGTTTGAATTAGAACTTATTGACTAAACTGAATAACTTGAAATAGAAATGTTTTTGACAATTCAACTGTACTTACACTTAAACTGCGTGCTTATGCTAAACTGAATTGTTAGAAATGGAACTGTTTTTGACATTGAAACTCGACTTACACTAAACGGAATTGTTATATATAGAAGTTTTGACATTTAACTGTGTAAAGAAAATCTGTTCTTATACAAAACTTAATTAGCTCTGTTTGATTAAACTGAATAGCTTGAAATAGAAATGTTTTTGATAGTAAAACCGTGTTCTCATGCTAAACTGAATTGTTTGAAATAGAACTGATTATTTGCATAAAAATGGATTTGGCGTTCCATATCTTACAAAGGTTGATATGCCATAAGACCCAACCAACCAACTAAATAGAAATGCCAACTGCATTTCCAACAGTTTTACATTTTCCGTACAGACTCCTGCTTTTCGCAATTTTGACTCAAGTTTGCTAAATTGAAATTACAATCTACTTCTTCAATACTATACATATTCTAGCAGAAAGATACGATGCAATGTCTACTTAAGGGAGACTTGTTACACATCACAATCAGTAACAACGCTTACCGTAATCAACAGTGGTTCCGTTGTATATATTGTCATCAACTGCACATAGATTTCAGATGTTGTCGAAAACCGATTTCGAAATGGAATCAGGTATTATGGATATCCACTCATCTTTTGCTAATAGTCATGTATTGAAATTCGATCGTAAATAGTTGATTGGTTTGGTTTGGTTTCTTTGTTTAATGTCATATCAACCTTTGTAGGTCATTTAATGCCAAAGTCATTCTCCGATAGTGGTACTATTTAATCCATAGCTGGGAGGATAAGGGGGTTCATACCTTTCCCAAGGGTATTTGCCCGAAAGTGAACGTGATAGCGCGACTGGAATACGAACTCGCTTATTACGATTCCGCAGTCCACCGCTTTAACCATTACGCCACGAGGACACCCCCCGTAAATAGTTGATTGGTTTGGTTTCTTTGTTTAATGGCATATCAACCTTCGTTGGTTATTTAATGCCAAAGAACAATGAAGAACAGTGCTATTTAACCCATAGCTGGGAGGATAAGGGGGTTCATACCTTTCCAGCGCGACTGGAGTTCGAACTCGCGTGCTTCGATTTCACTGACCATCGCTTTAACCATTACACCACGAGGACACGTAAATAGTTGAGTAATCGCAAAATAAAATTCTGATTTAAGGCTTATTAAGTAGCATATGACTAAATTTGGTTGTGAACGAACGCAGGTGTTTGGCCAAGCAGATCTAACGGGTCCATCAGGAAAGATTTAAATCTTCCTTGGAAAATGAAAAAAAAACCTTAGTAATTGATACTGATTCTGATCGCATTTACTTCGTACTCTTTTCTCCTCTAAATTTCTTTCACGGTGGGATTTTTTTTTTTTAACGAAGTTAGCTTTCTAAATATCACCGATAACCTTTTGGACTTTTTAAAAATATTTCACTTAAAGGTCTTAAGTCAAAAATTAGTATTCATCGAAAATCAGGAGTTTGTTGCTTGACACTTTATTAAGAGTTGAATGAAGAGTGAAAATAACATTATTCGTTATTCTGCTCACAAATTTACCATAAAAGTGCCTACATATTTCTTTATGAAAATCTAATGAAAAATTAAAATTAGATATCTGCCTAATTTGATTTGATCAAAATAATTTTATAACACAATCTTTCGCAAACCATGATTTATGTAATTTCTCTTAATCGAATGACTAATTTAAAATGTATATTTTTATTCTTTTTCTAGGTAAGTGGCTTACACATAAATCTTAATTCTGAACGTGACGAATTATCAAGGTAAGAAATGTATTTATCTTAAAATCTTTCCAACTAATATCATTTACGGACGATTAAAATCTGATAATGCAAATACTTCAAATCTCTATAAGAACATATTTTACGTTGCTGAAGAATATTTTAAAAAAATTAATAATATAACGGCTTGGAGATATATGAATAAGTATCTTATTAAAATGATGTTTTTTTCACAAAGTTAGAAGTTGATGTAACTGTTCAGAAAACGAACAGGCGTCTATGAAATGTACACTATTGTTTTAAAAATATTGCCTAAGGTACAGATTAAAGCAAAACTAGTTATAAGATTTATTTCTTAAGGTTAACTCAGAATTGCTGGAATGCACGAGAAGCAATTATTGTTCTAATACTTTGAATGACATTTTGTTTAACTCAATATGTTCAAATGACTGTCAACTTGATTTTAAGTAGTTTTCTAATATCACACAAGGTAATAGTTGAAGCTATTGATCAAAACATCTTGTCAAATTCTGTCTGCTTCAGATACAAATCTATACATGTGCACGTTAAGAAATAGCAATTTAAACTGATTTATATATATATATATATATATATATATATATAACTAAATTTTTTTTATAAAAAAAGGAAATTTATTTTGATCTGTTAAATTGTGTGTATGTATATGGATGTGTGAATATATATATATAAATGTGTGCGTGTGAATGCATGTATATGTATTTATATGTATGTGTATATATAATATATATGCATACGTGTATAATTTGTGTCCAATCGCATATAAAAGACAAAGACGTATTGAGCGTAATACCGCCCTTTCGCCTAGGCTGAAGAATATGTGGACTGCATCACCTACACAGGGGTAAGATACCCCACAACAGGTGTGCTAGGTAAGATACTAAACTGAATTAGATGAATTAGATCCTAGAGTTTTGAGAAATATAGAGAACCCCTTCATTACCATTACACCCTGGTCCACTCTAACCCGGAGTAGTAGTAGTATCTGTTGGAGTCCCATCTATGGGTCAAACAGAAATGTTCATTTTTTCACTGGGGAATATTATCAACTATTTGAAAACCTGCAGCTGTATGCAAGTTACTCGTATTAAATGTGAATACTTGATGAATAGTATTACCTATGTTCAAAAGTAACGCTTGAAAAAATTAACTGTAAAACTAATGAGTATTGTTAAATAAAATTATTAGTATTATATAGCAAAACTTTAAACCATTTAATAAATTGGATAGTTAGTGTCAAACAGAACTACCTTTAACCATTTAGCTGTATACAAACAAATAAACTCTGGCTTATTTAAATATAATGCTACCAACAAACTAGTAGCTTACAAATCACATATAAAATCAGGAGTTGCCATTACATGACTCACAAGGGTTGATATGCAGTGTACATCTCAACTGTATGCGAACAAATAAAAAAGATTCAATAGAATTATTAGTGTTAGATAGCAATATTTGAAACCATATAACTAAGTGCAAATAATTGAGCTCTGGCTCGTTAAAAATAATGTTAAGAACTATTCGGAAAGAAATTATATATATATATATATATATATATATAAAAGGATTTTGGCAATACGACTCTAGCTCAAAACTCGGACGAGTTTGTTAGTGTTTCTTTTCCTGACAATATCTTTGGAAAAGGCATGAATCCATCGGTTTTGTCCCATCTATGAATGAATAATTGGGTAGACTAGAGTCTTTAGCGCTCGCTAGGCAACCAATTTACGAGAAAGCAAACACCTTATATCACGTTCCGTTCGTGGGATGTGGTTGTGTAAATAGATGCAAATAATTATTTTCAATTTAAATAACCGATAAATATTGCCATATCACCAAACAAACCTAATCAACGAACTAACATCAAATTATTTCACAATTTAATAAATGCTTAGTTTTCAATGCAAATCCGTTTTTCAGTGCGCTTATTTCATTTTTCATCGCGTAATGTCAATTATTATTATTGGTGATTATACTGACAAATTGTCCGTCAAAATTCAGGTTGATGGCTTGTTAATGCTACTTCGTATATATAATTATACTCATATATAGTGATTTTCTAAAATGATAGGTCTTACTCTTTACACGTATTTAGAATTTCCGTCTGGGGCTAAAACGATTTAAAATGGTTGCTTTTTAACTTAAAACGTTTGGAAGGTCAATTTTAATCTCATTTATATTTAAACTCATTGATATTTAATCATTTAACGTAAGTAGTTTCCTTTTCTTATAAAAGAAGCTGTCAAGCCATTCAGTTTCTGCTACAAAAACCTGCTACATTCCAAATCAATAGAACGCTTAGGGCGAAAACATACTATTCACCTCAATCGTAATATTATGATGTGGGCGGAAATTTGACACAGGGAAACCAAGAACTTTTGGGAACAAGGATGGAAAAAGGAAACGTTCGACTATGGATAAAAATTGCTTCTTTTCTCTCTCTCTCTCTCTCTCTCTCTCTCTCAGCTTATTAGTTTATGATTTCAACTTGGTGAAAATAAAGTCGACCATGAAAGGGAACATATAAATTTCAAAGAAGAAGGAGGAAATTATATTTGAAAAGATGAAGAAAAAAAGACGTTGATTTAGATACAATCTAAAAGAGCAGTGCAATTATCACCCATCACATTTTGCTACATATGTATATACCCTTCTACTCCACCATGAGCTGAAGGTGACGTAAGGTAACTTTTTTAGAGCGATTTACAGCTGGTTTGAAAAATTGATGAAATAACCACGTATGCGAGATCAGAGATCAAATCTTGGATCAGAGCTGGCTATTTTAAAATCTTGGTTCTTCGTGAAAAATCATACCAAACATTAATTTATTTTCTTATCGTTTATATCAGTTGCATAAATGTAAATGCAAAAAATATATATCGTCTAAAAAAATAATTTGCAAATACTTGAAAGGTGTGCAACGTCCTTGTAAAATTTTGCAAAGGCATTGTTGTTCAGTTCTTTGTCGTCTCGTAACTGCTGAAATGTCAGTATCTTCTGGAAAAGCACAAGCGTATCCGTGTGTATGTATGTATATATGCGTGCACAGTCATGATTTGCTCTCCTTTGGTCTATCTGTGTCCTCGGGGAATAGCTGATATGACTGGCGTATCCAGCAGAAAGAGACCAATATTCAAGCCACCAGAGCTATTCAAAATGGCTGCTTATTGTTCCAACAGCATGAGTCGCCAACTGCTCACAGCAGTTTTGTGTACTTTGGCTTACTTTGTAGCCGACAGTTGGAGAACGCACACTCCGGATGTTTCTCTGTTTGGCTCTGTGTGACCTTGGAGAAGGGAATCACTTTCTTATTCTTTCCCGAAGCTCAAATATACATTTAACCGCGTGTCCTTACGCAAAAGAGTAAACATAAGGTGAATATATTTAGGTAAACATACGCACATACTTGGATAAACTGAAGGTTATGACACAAATCAACATAACTGGTTACAAAGAATCAATGGACATACATTAGCTTGTCAATATATCAAGGAAACTCTTGTAGAAGAAACTACGAAATAAAATGGTTCCTATGCAAGGGGTTTACGTTCAAGTCATGCTGAAAGCACCGAACCTCGTCAGATCAACGAAGTTAAGGAGCAATGAGCCTTCTAAGTACTTAGATAGGTGACGACTCAAGAATGATAGAGAGAGTAGGCAACCCGAGACCTGTTGGCCCGGAGAACAAAAGAGTAAATGAGATCTATATATAGTCATCCACAGACAGATCTGTTTCGTTCTATCAGAACTCGTCAGTGTGGCTAGACAATATCTTCCCGTAGCTGGGATCGAAACCCGGTTGACTCAAACGTCAACACAAGCTTCTCACCATTCAGCCACGAGGTGATATTAGTTGCGAAGTAAATTTTAAACGGTTATGAATCACAATTAATTTTGTTTACATACATCCATTCAACGGTAGCCGAGACCTCAATTCAAACGAATATATATATATACACACACACACAAGAGGTTCTGTTGTTTATAACCTGTTTCTCAGTAATTAGCCTGATTTTTATCTGATATTTTCACTGTATAATGTTCGATCTAGGTGATTAAAATTAACCTTTTACTGGTCATCTTCGGGGGTTGTGTTAGATCGTTTGTTGCAGGGAGTTTTATATCTATTTGGAGTTTTTTTTTTTTTTTGTATGATTTATTAATGGGGTTGATTCACTCTTAGGATGGATGGTTAGTTATTTGTGAGTGTATATATATATATATATATATATATATATATATATATGAGATGTAGCTTTATACAGCTTTCAACAAAGAGTTATAATTATCGCCAAAATAACATAAGTTTTCTTTTGGGAGTCGAAATAATGAGATAGACACAAACTTGTAGAAATAATATTTGACATATAACTTAAGACACTCATATAACTTAGATTGTGTACTTTGTCACAATTTCTTGAAAAAACGAGTTGTCCATTTAAAAGGGTTAAAAATTCATATTAATTTTATTTATTCATTTATTTTGAAGAGAAACATTACATCCGTTCCCTAGGAACGCCCATAAAAAAACGAGAGAAAAAACAAGGGCAGATAATTTCCGCTTCAGGTGCCGAGAGTTTTAACTCCTCTTTTAACATAAGCCAGTATAATTCCTAAATGTACGTAAGCATTTTTTTTTCGGAAATATCTGTTGGCTTGGGTCAAAATCAAAGATGATAAGACCAAAACGAAGGAAGATGAGCAGTGAATCAAGGGATAACGTCAATATAAGTTGCAACCTTACCTAAAAATTCCGGGTCGGAATTCTGCAGTCGGCTTTAATGCGTAACGGCTCGATCAGCAACTGTTCTTTACGCTGAGGCTTTTCAGCGTCCCGTCTGGCATCCGTGCCGAACGGTCGATGCTCAATGGCAAACTTGAGGCCAAAAAGCCACTGGCTTTGGTTGGGCGAGCTGCATCACTGACACCTTTGTCACCCTTGTATAGCTCTTGACCATGCTGTCCCGTTTAAGCTATTATCCGGCATACGTGCCTGGACTCAGATTCGGGTCATCAGGCCCACATTTGACTAAATGGACCGATGACCAGCATAGCCAAGCAGGGCTCGAGCCTCATCTCGTGCCCAACATTCCCTTCCACTAAAACCCCACTATAATCGACCTTCGGGTCATTGACCATGTGTCAAGTCGTGTCTGGTGGGAGGTTGACACGAATATCGGTTTTAATGCATAACGGTAATTGTTTCCTTCTTACCAAAATAAAATACATCAGTGAGTAATTATTACCCTGAAAGAAATAGCTAATCTATAATAAATTCTACACGTGATGTCATTAGTTTGATAACTATCAAATTAGCAAGATATTGATTGAGTTTAACAGCATGTCAATCCAACTATAGCTATTTATGCCAAAAGGTTAGGGAATTACCTTCGTTATACATTTTTATTTACATTTTCGTATGTAGTTTTTTTTTAATATGAAGAAATAGTTATGTGATATAAAGTAGTTCTACCAAATAAAGATAATTTTCTTTGGTGTTAAGAAACTGGTGATAATCCTTAGTAAACGATTAGAGCTTCAAGAAACTATTCTTAATACTAATAATTTAGTTATATAATATCAAGTATTCTGATGCAAATAATTTGCACACAACTGTATGGTATCAAGTATTGCTATCTAAAACTAATAAATAATACCCTGAAACTGCCTAGCGTTCGCATAAGGTGAGTGTTATTAATTTTAATCGCTTGGGACCATGTAACCTTAATTTATACAAATACTATAGATGAGATTGGGCCTGGGATTAATGTCACTGAAGGGACACTCCATACTCTCCAGATCTTCATAACTGAAGCCTCTGATCCAGTTTAATGGCATACGCAGGACATCTATTTTTTGTAGGGAGAGCGGAGGTCTTACCCCTCCGCAGAAGATGCATTCAGTGTATTCTAAGCTTTGCCAGCAGGGTGGACATTATCTAGAGGATTTTTCATATTAAATAAAACTTGTCAATTTATGCGTCTGTATGCAGATATACAAACACGTTTGCATCTATTCATCTGTTCACATTGAAAACTGATCTTTTGACAGTAACAAATGACACATTTGATCGAATGAGAAATTGTATATGACATTTACAATTCTATATTCAAATATCTGTATGAACAGATCATAAATTTTGACTTTGGGAAATTAGTTTAATATTTTATAAGACTTTTCATTGAATACTAAGTTAGGTTAGATAAATATACAAAAAGATACAGGAAAATCTAATGGATTATTCATGCAGACAAATATTGATGTATTTGTGTAATGTATAGTTTTTAATACAGAAAAAATTCATGCACATTGGCTGAAATTCCTAAAAGAGACTGATTTTCTGAATCTTTGTAATCATTCAGCGTAAATAGGAAGTGTGATGAAAAAAGATTTATCGAGACTGAAACTCTTTTTTTTTTTTCTTTTTTTTTTTCATATTAAATGAAGATATGTGCACTGATGAGTAAATGATCTAAGAAAAATTAACATGTCTAGATGATGTCTTGACGAGTCAGCAGTTTTTAACAAGTACGGCTTCTACTCCCCGCAAGAGACTTTTTTCTCTCCCTAAATTGAAAATGTCTCTCAAAGGTAAAATTTCAGAATTTTGACAACATTAAAAATCTGACAATGCGCAAGTTCAACATAAAAAAGAGTTTTAGAGATGTTTCGAATAATGGTAAAATTCTAGCTCTACCTATGTTACGGTTAGTATTTGGGGAAAAAATAACATTTAATTCAATATTTGGGTCGGTATTTTACGATATTAATTCTACACTTTCGTGTATAGAACAGTGTAAGAATTTTGCTGTTTTTGAGACCATTTAAGATCTTATCAAGCTGTTAGCTTACAAATCTATCTTTTGTGTGTGCGTGTGAGAGTATGTGTTTGTACGCGTATATATATATATATATATATATATATATATATACACTACAGGTAGTACCCGCGCTTAACAGTGACGTTGATTTTTAAACTTAGGTTTCAATTTGCAATCATGCTAAATTTTTCTAAAAACATCCATCTTGACTAATTTCAATATTAGATGTTTGTAAATAAATAGCCTATCCAATAGAAACATAGTGATGCTATTTAAAATTAGCGACCGTGGTCATAGATATGAGTGTGTTTGAATACTTGTTATGTTCATTATAATCGTAAATGTTATTAATTTCTCATTTTAGAATTGTATCTTTCTAATGCCTGTCTTAAACAAGTTATGCACAAAATTATTGCTTTTAGTTGGTTTGACTTGGTCTTTTTATTTAATGACGTATTAATCTCCGTGGGTTATTGAAAGCCAAAGCCATTCCTGCTGAAGTACAACTGTGAAACTATTTAAAGCATAGCTGAGGTGGGTAAGGTGGTTCATGCCTTTCCAAAGGGTTTTCGTCCGAAAAAGATTCTTATATTATGACTCGAGCTCTAAGTCGTTTACTTCGAGACCACATATATATATATATATTGTAATTCTAGCATTTTATATCTGCCTGTATTTTGATAGCACTTTATAGTTAGTATCTGTTGATGATGATTTCCCTTTACTAGCGCTATTGGTCCGTCTTATGACACGGTACTTTTGGTCATGTCTGAAGCTGCCATTCTTACTCAGAATATCACTAGGGATTTAGACTTTTGTGCTGGCCATCTCTTCTTCCTAGATTTTCTCGTAGATATGTCAGTTCTTTCACTGTTTCTTCATCGCCGTTTTTGAGCCGTTCAGATGGGAACATTGTTTACTTGAGTTGCCTGGCATGTTTGCACGCTCTGTACATCTGTCTTAACCTGCTTCCATATTACTAGTAAACTCGCCTAGCTTCCATTTGAGGGTGGGCTTGCTGTCTGGCTTGATTTAATTATTGTTCTGGCCACTACAGGACATAATTGAACATAGAGATGCTTACGTGTCTGACAAGCACTGCTCACGCTCGCTTGTCCATTGAACGCTAAATGTTAACCATAATATATGATAATAAACGTTTGTATCAGTCTGGTTCATTAAAACAGACTCAAAGCCGAAGTTAGTAATCAAGTCTTTTCAACAGACTGCTGATTAACAAATTTATTCATAGCGATATTATGAAAGCTTATCATTTTTACTATCAAAAATATTTTATCGCCATATTTCTGAATTACTTAAATAATCAGCTTTAACAGCATTATTATTGCTCTAATGAGTTTCAAGAGTTAGAAGTTGGGATTATCGGTGTGAGTCCTTGTTAATGGTTAATATGCTGGATTGCGGGATCGTAAAAAGCAAGTTTGGAATCTAGTCGTTCATCTTGAGGCTAATACCCTTAGGAAAGGTATAAACACCCTTACCCTTCCAGCCAAGGGTTAAATAGTACCACATCTTGTTTTCTAAAAACATGGCTTTGGCATGAAATAACCCACAAAAACTGACACATCATCAAACAAAGAAACTTGAATTGCCAATTACACTATTCTATTCGAAAAATGGAAGTACTCATTTCACCATTGTTATTCATCAATAAAATGGTGATAACACAAACACGCTCTCGCTCTCTCTAACGCATACAAATGACTCTGGTCTTGCCGAATTTATTCAAATTACCTTCACAAACATTTATGAGTCATGATTAAAAAGAGAGTTATGAATTACTATTCCATCACGGCCAACATGGATCAAATAAAATAAATTTTTGTATGTTGTAATTTTGTTGTTTGGTTTTAAAAAACTGATGTACCGGTTCCACCGTTATTATTTACCAAGAAAAGGCGATATGACTCACAGAGGAGCAAACAGCCAGAGGTGAGTCTTGTTTCGAATTCATTACTGTTATTTTCTCTAGTAATCGCCATTATGTTTAATCCCTTAACTAATTAAGACAATTTGTATGATACATTTATTAGGGAGGATTATCCAATCAGAGTAATAGTCAAGAGGCAAGAAAAACAGATTACTAATATGGAATAACGTGTTCCATTCCTCTCATATTTTATACAAAACTAACTCCAATGTTAGCTAAGAAATTCAAGAAAATCAGTTATCTTGTTAGACCTTCGAACAAAGTCTAAAATTATTGGCATATTCAATGGCAATAGAAGGTATATAGGTGTAAACAGAGTTAAGATCAGGGTAACTCAATTATTAATTCCAGAGTCAATAAAGATCATATAATCTACTTTGTATTAAATTCAAAATGAGTAAAATTGCAAATAGTAAATTCATTATCGCTAAAATAGCTTTTTCCATGCTGGAGAAGTCACATTAAACGGGTTACATGAGATAAGTTTATGGCTTGTAACAAGAAAATAATCCAACGAAAATACTCTTGCCTTTAAACTTTAAAAATCGCTTTTAAATTAATTTATTTATTACTAATTTATTAGATTCAACCGAAGAATCTTTCGCATCAAGTAAATTTGGATCTTTTTCGAAAATATCACCTCTTCATAAATTTCTACATAAAATTTCCAACTTAACGCTCTTGAACTTACCTTGGAAATCAATAGGAAATTTTCGATAACGTTCTTGATTCAGTTCGGTTCTATTTTCAGTTTACGTCGATTGTACTTTAAAGCACTTTAACTTATTTCGAAAAATTCGCATACGCCATCAAGAATCCATCAATTTATATATAGGTTTAATCTTTTCACCCAACCACTGTCTCTGTCTTTCTGTCTCTAGATAGACAGGTCAATATATATATATATATATATATATATATATATCTGACCAAGTAATTATCTCTGTGTATATGTATACGTCACTATACAAATGGTTGGGGAATTTGAATAGATTAATCAACGTGTTCATTTGTCATGTTAACAATCATTTCGGTGTTTCAACAAATATTACGGACTCAAGGTAAATCACTCCATCAGGAAACAAAGAACTTTATTTTCTATCAGTATTTCTCTCTTTGATAGTCATTTTTTGCCTTGAATTTGCTGAATTGGTAGCACTTACTAATATATATATATATAACGTATGTATGTGGCCACGTATTATGTGGATTAAGAGATATGTCGATTGCTAACGTGAAACTCTGACAAAAATAGATGAAAATATTGTTACATATATATATATATATATATTTATAAGGAGTGTCGAATACTAGCTCACCGGAGGATCGACAATTAAAAACTCAGTAGTGAGTTTTTGTTTTCATCATTGAGTTATTCCATACTTGAAAACTATGGTAATATTGCTCTGTATAATTGTATACAGAGCACTATGAAGATTTTATTGATTAAAAACACTTTTAGCATTAAGTCTTTATCATGATCTTAGATAATTAGGATTAAAAAGCAATTAATGAATAACTAATCTGAGAATGGGTAAGGTGAAGCTCAGTCGTGAGATTTTATTCTGTCTTTATTGACGAAAAATATATAAATAAAAAGGATAAGGCAAATGGGATTTTAAAAAGAATTATTTGCTGTTTGATTATTCATAACAAGCTTATAACATAGATCATTGGGAGGAGAAAAGTTTTTGTGAAGAAAAACATTTTTAATAAGTTTTTAAGAATTGATATGCGATAAGGGAAAGTAAAAAAAATTGCAAATCATGTAGCATATCTCTTCGTTGATCGAAAAGGATTTTCTGGTCTGAATAGCATGATATATATATATATATATATATATACATATATATATATATATATATTTTCTGGTCTGAATAGCATGAGATATATATATATATATATAAGTATTCATTGCGAAGTTATTTACTTAGGGGTAAAAGTATCTGTGCACGCAGCCGCTAATGAAAAGATCGTTCCTCAGATTCTTAAGAGCTGCTTTGAAAACTTTGTACATTATCTCACTTTTTTTCTTGTTTGCAGATGAGACTTGAGAAATAAAAAAGGAAAACAGGAAATTCTAACCACGGAGCAGCAATTTTTCTTGGCAAAATAAGGGTACCGTCGGAACAGTCTGACGCGAGTGAGACGTTGAATGTGTTGAAATTGTCTTGTACGATAAGAATGTAGAATCTGTGCACCCGGCCTCGGAGCAAAGTGTCTCTTCCGAAATTTCTATCTAGGAAGTGTTATTTCATTACACTCAGTGATATATATATATATATATATATATATATATATATATATAAAGAGAGAGTGAAAGAGATATAAATAGTCGCTAAATTTTCTCATGAAATAGTCTGTCCCACATATATACGCACATTCATATATATATATATATATATATATATATATATATATATATAACCCCTGGCAGAATTTATGTACTTAGCGTACTTAGAAGATGTTCTCTTTGATTCTTTCCACAAATCCTTTTTTCTTCATCAATAGCTAATTCCATAGCTTCCTCTGCTTAGCGTGGGAAAAATATCAACTTGAATTTAAATGATTTAATCCTGTTTGTTTTAGGCATATTTTATAAAGCCCGAATGTTCAACTCTTACAAATGTGTTTTCGGCTTCTTTGATATTTGTTTATTTACAGCTAAATCAAAAGCATTACTAAACCTTCTCTAAAGCTGCAAATTACATAAATTTTGCCATACATATATAGTGTTGAAAGAAATTTACTAAAAAGATAATTTTAGATAATTATATTGATGATAGAGATTTGTAGGGAAACTTCTGAAGTGTATTACTACAACGTGTTACTGAAAATTAAAGGTTCTATCAATTGATCTTCATATTCTTAATGCTCCAGCATTTTCTGCCAAAATAAAAACAGTTGTCAGCTCTCTGTGAGTATTCACGTGGGCAGTGTATATCACTAAAATTATATTTCGGATAGTGATGCCCTTCCAGAAATTTGACCTTTGTACAAACATCATATTGATTCATATTTCCGATAGTAGTCGGAGATGGATTAGCTGGTCGGTAGAGATTTCTTGAAATAGGCTCTAAAATTCCATTACGTGACAGCGAATTAGTTTTACTTAATTGAATCACGCAAAACGTCTTCTCAGCAGCTATAGTTTTTATCATTCTTATAGATGCAGGAATATTGAAGCCATAATTAACTTTTTTTTTTTCTAGAAAATCATTTCATTAGTTTCATAAAGGTGAAAAATTAATTCCTTGAAAGTTTTTTTTTATCTGTTTTTAATAAGCACTAAGATAGCTGCGTGCGAGTATATATATATATATATATATGTGTGTGTGTGTGTGTGTGTTTGGATATATATCTGTTTATATATATATATATATATATGTGCATAGATATGTGTATATATTTATATAGAGAGATACACAAATGCATATATATATATATATATATATTTATGCGTGTTCGTGTATTTATATATATGTAAATATAATCACGTGTGTGATTGTATGAATATATATATATATATATACTTGCATGTGTCTGTATATATATATCTATATATATATATATATATATATATATATATATAATCAAGATGTGTGCATGTGTGGATAAATATGTGTACATATCCACAATTGTGTGTGTCTTTATAGATTTGTGTGTGTATAATATATATGATTGGTAGCTTCGACTTCGTCAATGCCTATATTCTATAATCAGCTGTTTGGGTGAAGTTTGAGTTAAACGTGCGCTACATGTAATTTTCTACTTGCATAGAACTGAAAACACTGAAGTATTCCCGAATCTATCCGACTTCTCTCTCTCTCTCTCTCTCTCTCTCTCTCTCTCTCTTTCAATGCGTTTCTAATTATTTTAGTCTTCTCTTTATTTTTTTATACTTTACATGCTTCTTTCCTTTCATTTGCTTCTTTCTTCCCTTTTTCTCATTTTTACTTCTTAGCGAAATTCCTCAGTCCTCACTTTGTTTATCCCCCACCCTTTTGCTTTCTTCTCACCTGTCTTATTGAGTCAATGTCAGGTGAAATGAAAATACACACACACACACACACAGAGGTACTTGGCAATCGTTATATTGGTCGGGCACTTTCGGAGACAATTTATTCTCTCGCTCGTCGAAGCTCTACTTTCGTGACATTATGGATTCGAAAGAGACATCACTCGACTATCAGAAGAGATGGCTCCTCTTCCCAGACTCCCTTCCGTTCCCGGTTATGAATCGAGCAAATGCGTGGTTAAGTGAGGGACCAAAAGCCAGGCTAAGTGAAGACGGAAGCGGACAAGAAGACATTAGTCTATTCTGCAGACATTTCGTTCGAAAGTCGACGTGTACACTTATTTTTCATCAACTTTGTGCGAGCGTGTTTCGTTAAAACGGTCAGTATTTTGGAGTTAGATTTCCACTCAGCTCTCGTTTCTTTGGTTTGATTTCCTGATATAAACAGCTTTTATATATATATTTATAAGTCAGACTTTTAGCAGAAAAAGATAAGTCAAGATATTCTTTGTTTGTTTTGTTTTGATTTTTTACTTTCTCTTTTTGGTGGGGAGGGAATGAAGCTTTTTCGATAAATTGTTATAGAATAGTATAACATCTTTCAAAACGACACATTAAGTTTTTACTTGTATGACAAATGAAACATTTACACGAATATGTAATATTTTAGAGATATATAACAAAATTCTCTGATAAAACAGCAATGTATCTGAAACGTTCATTTATTAACATTCATTTTTTTTTTCATTTTTTAAAGCAACGAAAATTATCCTACCAAAGATCATAGCATCGTTACATGCAGATGTTCATTTTTAGATGAAATTATAATTATCAATATCTTAGCCAATTTTTTGTCGGCTGCGGCTGTAGAATACATCAACTGCATCTCTGCAGAGACGTAAGACCTTCACCACCAATGAGTATCCTGCATATGACCCAAAAGTGTCATGGTGAGACTCCAGTCTCGGAGATTTGGGAAATGTAGAGTGCTCTTTCATTGTTATTGCTCCCAGCTTCACCCTGGCCTGGAATGGTAGCAATTGATAGGGTCCTATCTATGGGTAAAATAGAATAGTTTGACATTTAAACCGAGTTAAAACAAATGACTTATGCTAAATTGAATTATTACAAATAGAACTGATGTTTTAACTGTGCGTAAACAAATGACTGATATTTAATTGAATTGTTAATGATTCATAGAAATACTTGGACAATTTAACTGTGTAAAAATAAATAAAAAATGTTGAATAGAATTATTAGTGTTGATTAGCAATGCTTGAAACAATTTAACATTGTGCCTAAATCGAAACATTGTTATAACATAGCAGTACTTGGAACCATTTGACTGTACGCAAATAAATGAATAATTTTGAATAGAATAATTCGTGTTAAATAGCAATACTTGAAATCACATCACTGTCTGCAAATAAACGATTAATATTGAATTGAATTATTAGTGTTAGATAGCAATAAATAAAACTATTTAACGGTGTAGAAAAAATAGCAATACACCGTTAAATAAAACTATTTAACGGTGTAGAAACAATAGCAATACAGCAAAAAAGTTAGTTCTAACTCATTTAAAAATGAAATAACCCAAAAATTATTCACTTACAAATCATGTGTATACATTTAAACTAGCAAAAACAAATCATTAAGGATAAAGAGAATTATTTGTGTTTGATAGAAATCTGGAAATCTATTCGCTATTTGTAAGATGAGCTCAGGCTTGTTAGAAATTGTCTACAAAATGTGTTTAAAAATCCTATATATTTAATAAATATGTATAAAAGGGAGTTGACATTATTACATAACCTATAATGGTTGATTTGCCATAAAACCCAAACAACCAACGAAATAGAAATGTTGAACAATTTAAATGTGTGCAAACAAACGACTGATGTTAAAATAAATTATGTAAATAGAAAATATGTGTGAAATTGCCAGTTTTCTTATGTCTAGTCCCCAGTATGAAATTAGGTTTAACGGCTTCAAACATCTGCAAGTCTGTTTACTAAGAGAAAGTTCGGCCAAAACCACAAATCAATGCGAAATTTTTAAAAAGCTGTGCTTGAAAATAATTCTCAGTCATTGATAGAAGCAGTAGTAAAATTAACTGAGAATTATCGACGTCTGCATGAATAAATTCCGCTGGCATTAACAGGATCTCTGTTTGCATATCATCATCACATATGATAAGAAAGTTGGTGGAAATGGATTTTATAGAACAAGGGAAGATCTTTAAAAGGGTTGAATGCAGACGAAATGCTGAAGTGACAATTGAAATGGTTCAAGAGGCTGGTTAGTTTAACAGTATGTCACCACTTGTTGGGTTATTTAATGTCGAAGTCAGTCTTCTTTTATGCAATCTTATAGTTTTAAGTTACTTGATGAAAATAACCATTTTTAAATAACTACAATTAGTAATAATACTTTTATTACACTTTAATAAAATGGATACAAGGCCCAGCACGACTCAAAGGGAACGGTGATCTACTTGAAATCGGGCAAAGGATTAAAATTTGACCATAGTGAAAAACTAGGATGTATACAAACTAGAACCAGCTCGTCAAAATGAAACGCATGAAATTCTTTGGTACTTTGAGATAGAAACTGATCATCCCATTCCGGACTGAGGACCAGACATAATATTAACTAGAAGAAAAAAAAACTTGTTACCTGTTGGATTTTACTGCTCCAGTGAAACATTGAGTGACAAGATAAAGAAAAAATAAACAAAGATTTGGATCATACCAGAGCTGAAAAAAAACCTGTTGAAGTGACGGTGATAACAATTGTAGTTGGAGCCCTTGGAATGGTTCTTAAAAGTTGAAAAAGAGACTAGAGGAACGGTAGATCAGAGAAAGAATCGAGACTAGCCAAACCACACCACTGCTAAGATCATAGCAGTCATAGAGAACCAAGGAGATTTGCTGTCACTCAGACTTGAAGAGAAATTAAAAGTTAAGACTGTTGTGAAAAACTTTCGTAGGAGAAGTAATAATAACAATAATTTATATGCACTGTTATGTGTTTTCAAATATTTATATTTAATGCTAATAATTTGCTCTGATTTATGAATTCGATTATTCTTATTTAATAATACACCCTGTCAGTGGGTCTTAGAATATGCTGAGTATATCCCATGTAGACAGGGGAGACCACCCCAAAAAGGTGTCTTGAGTATAACACTAAATTTCATCTGATGGTATGATTCCAGTTCTGGAGAGTTTTGGCTATCTTTCATTGCTATTACTCCCAATCCATTATGACAGAGTGGCAATACAAGTTGTTTTTGTTCGATAGGTCCGTGTGCAAAAAAAAAAAAAACTCTAAAGAAACAACAAGACAAAAAATGTAAATTTGAACGTACAATGAAAGCAATTCCCAACCTGTAGACATAAAATAACCCTAGATGGGTTAATCTGCTGTTAAAATGTATCAACCAGTCCAATCTTATAATAATAATTTTCTATTTGAGCCTTAGATGGGATTCTAACCAAAACTACAAATCCAGATCAGTGTGGGCCTCGGTTTAATGACAACGAAGAAGTGACTTCACACTTCCTAGTGCCATAGAACTGAAGATTGACCGCGGGATATAGTTATGTCATACACACGACATGGTGATATAAGAATAAATTGATGTTGGAAAACTTATTTTAAAATAGCTGAGCACTTAAAACACATCAATATGTTGACAAGACGATAAAAATGCATTTACAAAACGACCTGTTATGACCTGATTACGTTCTTTCTTTCTTTTAACAATGATATTAGAAATTTTACATCAATTGAATATATAAAGTTAAGTGCAACATACCTATCTTTTACTGGTTTTCTTTTTCAATTAAACAGGCAACAATAAAAAGGATGAAATTGAAAGATTTTTTAAAAAGCTCTTTGAAGATTTCTTGAAGATGTCGGTCAAGATATAATAATTCGTGACGGGTGATAGGTGGCCGTACAGCTGCTGTTATGTAGGGTTTTGCCTACAAAATTTATCCAATATAAGTTAGACGAACTAGACGGGACATTGCTGGAGAAGTAAGATCGAACTCATATGCGATGTACTCCGGTGGACCCCTTCACATGGACGAGCAAAGGTAGAACGACCAGCTAGAACCTATATACAACAGCTCTGTGGGATACAGGATGTAGTCAGGAAGACCTCCCGGGAGTAGTGGATGATAGAAGCGGGTGGCGAGAGAGGTTCAGGGATATCCGTGCTAGTAGCGCGACATGATGATCATAATAATTCAACTGATTAAATCCTATTTTTTCTGGATATTTCCAATTAGCTCTTTCAAAAAAAAATCCAAACGACTCTTGAATACATAGTATATGAAGAATTTCGCCAGATGAGCTATAACCTCAGGTTTAAAACACACACGAATAGATTCAGATCATCGTCCTACATTTTTTTTCTTTAAGTAAAGTGTGCATATTTCTCACTGTCTAAAAGATTATAGCACCCACATCTGCTGAGGAATTCCCGTTTTCCTCATCCTCTACCTCTCGATTTCCTATAAACACGCAGAGAAAAAAAAAACACTTGATCAACTACTCACACATGCGTGCTCTATTAGCATTCACCCATACACAAAGTTCTTTTCTCACGTACTTAGAAGCACTCGACATAAATTTAAACACATTTGCCAGTGATGCTAGGTGACGAACAAGTTGGTATAAAGAGAAAATTCGACACTGAGAGATCATATTTCATTAATTCCCAACGTTCTCTCTAGCCGTTTCGAAATAAGTGAATATCAAGTGAGCCGTTGCCCAAGAAATTATCGTTACTTTTACTTCCACTACGAGTATGAATGGTGCCATCATATTTATTATTTCAGCCTAGTCGGCTACTGTAGAATAGGCCGACTGCATCTCTTCAGAGACCCCACCTTCAACGAGTATCCTAGTTATGACACTAAATCATCTGGTGGTGATTTTCTAGTCCTAGAGTTTGGGGGATTGTGTAATACCCTTCATTGTCATTACTCCTAGGTCCACTCTATCCCAGAGTGATTTTACCTGTTTGGAGTCTCATTTATGGATCAATTAATTATTTTTTAAAACCTGAAACCATTTAACTGTGTGCAATCAAAAGACGGTTAAATTGAATTATTATCATTAGATTATAATACTGGGAACGATTTAACTGTACAAACGAATAATGTTGAATAGAATTTTTCATGTTAATCAAAAATACTTGAAGGTGTCCGTGGTGCAATGTTTATCGTCGTAGGAAATGGATACGGCGACTCGAGTTCAAATCCTGGACGAGAATGATTGCGTTTCACATAGCACTAATACCCTTGGGAAAGGTATGAATCCAATTATTCTCCCTTCAGCTATGGGCAAATTGTAGGACAGACTGGATTCTTCAGCCTTGGTAAGGCAACTAGTCTAGGAGAAGGAAAACTGTGAATTCAAACCTGTTAAACTCTGCTTAAAAATTGACCTGGTGTCATATACTGCCCGAGCGGAGGGGTTGGGTAAATAGGATCAAAAATACTTGAAACCATTTCATTTGAATTATTAGCGTTAGATTGCAATACTTCAAATTATTTGCGTGCAAATAAAACTATCAGTGTTTGATAGTAATACTTAAAATCATTTAACTGTGTTGGCTCTTTTAAAATTGTTACCTACCGACTATTCGCTTTTAGATTATATATATTCAATGTATGTATATAAACAGGGTTTGGCATTAAATAGCCTTCAAAGGTTGATATGCCATGAAGCACAACCAATCAACTATATCATTAGTGTACTTGTTTCTTCCTTTTAGGTGGATGGGGCATCTTTCTTTCTTCTCCCCTCTTACTTCCTCGAATAGATAAGGATTATTTTGCAGTTACAACCTGCGGCTAAGCGACAGCTAGTCACTTGAGATTTCTGGACACATCCACAGTGTCTTTACACCCTAGAGCAGTGTTTCTCAATTTTTTTCTTCGATTCTAGTGGACATATCCTTCAAAGCAGAGCTTAAAATACACTCGCTCTATCTCCTGCCAAGGGATACACCAACATGACAAAAAATTGGGGTGTATTGGATATGACACTAAACTGTATCGGATGGTGATACTTTTGTTCTGAAGCTTTGTGGAGTGTGGAGCGCTTCTTCGTTGTCATTACTCCCAGGTTGACTCTGGCGTGTAGTGGTCGTACCTATTAGATTCCAATCTATGAGTGAAATAATTTTGTTTTAACTTTATTCGGATTTGATAGGACCATGTGCAGAAAAACTAAAGAATCAAGTGCGAAAAATGTAAATATGAATGCACAATAAATGTAATTCATTTCTTGGCATAACATATCAATTGACTGTTTGACATGCCGTTAAAATTACACACTTGTTATGGTGATCTCCATTACTATATGATGATTAAAAAATCCTTTTTTTCATTTTAATAACGAAATAAGTGGAATTGTATAAACGTTTTAAAATATTTTGTATATTTTACATAAGCTTTAACGACTAAATTCTATTGCAAATGAATGTTTACAGCTCAAATTAGTCACAAAGTTATTGAGGACATGTTTATTTTTAAAAAGTACGTTATTGCTACTTTATTCAGCGCGAACTTTTTGGCTAATGCTTTTCAACTAGTTTTTCAAAATTCGTTTAGCAACGATACCAAAGAGAATCAAAGATCATTTCTTTGTACAATATCAAATCGGTTACCAGGTTTTAATAGTAAATTAGAGACTCGGCTGAAACTAGATTGAACAAGATAGAATGAAGAAAAAGCGATTCCACATCACTGCGCCATCTATCATAGTAGTAAATATTTTCAGCAGTGCTGTTAATTTTCAAAACATTAAGAAACAAAGTTATTTATTGAAATAAACACTATTTTATTTGCGTGAACTCCCAAAAAATCGTAGAGGGACCACCAGGAGCCGTATAGACTACAGTTGAAATCCTCTGCTCTTGATCAATGTATTTTTATTTTTACTCTGAAACTTAGTTTACGAAAGAAATATTAGTAATGGCCTAATAATTATATCGTTATATCATTTGTACTTTTCGCTCAGCTGTTAAAGCTGCTATTGATTCAGAATATTTTAGCACTCTGAACTTTCAAATGTTATTTCTTTCGTATAGTGGATGTGTTTAAAGCAGAAAATATATTTGCAAAGGCACCATGACGCAGAATAAAGGTCAGCTATCAAGCCGAGCAAACCATTATTACTGCAATTTATTCGACTCTCACTGAGTGGCCTATATAGCTAGCCCTCTAGGCAGGTGTTCGAATAAGCTGACTATACCAACGCAGTGAGGTAAGACCTAACCTAAAAAAGAGGGTGTCTTGGATATGAGATTAGACTGCATACGGTGGTAAGTTTCCAATTCTGGAGATGTTGGGAGTCTGGATTATTCCTTCATTGCCATTACTCGCAGATCAGCACTGACCCGTAATGTCAGAACCTATTAGGGTTCCATTTATGTTTAAAAATGTTCGTATTTGATAGGACCGAGGGTAAAAAAAATAATAAAAACTCTTACGAAACAATTACACAAAAATGTAAATGTGAACTTAAAATGAACGTCATTACCCAAACTCTAAGCACAAAATAAGCCTAGTTGATTTGGAATGCCGTTAAAACTAATCAACAAATTATATACAACTATGGAAAAATTGTATATTTAATTTCACTAACAAACATACACGAATGAGTCCGAGTCTCATTGAGTACCCTATTCATATGGCCTTGTGTCACATCCAAGCAAAAATAATAACAAATCACTAAATGTTCTATGACGAAAGCAACAAGATGGAAATATACACGTATGTAATAACGAAATAATTCTCAAAAAACAAATCTCTTAATGGACCTATTGATTTTGAAATATTTCATCTCATATAATTTAGTATATAGGAAAGGTGAATTTTCTTCAATATTTTTATGCCTTTTTCTAGATTGCCTTAAATTGCTTCTTTAAAAATTATTCGTCTTCAATAAGACCGTGTGCAAAAAAAGGAAGAAAAAACTACTTCACAAAAAATAAAAATTTGAGTGTACGATGAATGTGATACCCTAAACTCTTGGCCGCAAATAACTTTTAACTAGTTGACAAGCCGTTAAAATCAGTCGATATACACTTATAACATTTTAATCGCTACATATTCACATAAATCACTTTTCAACCAGCGGTAAAATAAGGATTCTAAATGCGGATTTTATAGGCAGATGTATAGCCCTAGTCCTCTCGGAACATCGACTGATGACAATATTCCTCTTTATTTAGCTTTGGGCTGTATTTAGCTAAGCTACGTAAATATCAACATTTCGCATAATATAAGCAACCGGCAGTACGATTGCCCTCTGCGGTAGTTCGTGATGATTTAAGAGAGTTGCTAAAGATGGACTCTTTCATGTTTTATTGGTAAAACGAAGAAGAGCACAGGCAACTCTGATCACCCATTGAGTTGATCTTCTGCATCCTTTATATTTTGACGCTTTGTTTGGAACTTATTCTCCATAAATCTGAGGAAGATTCTTTAGAAGTCTTTGAGAATAATGTGGTGTTCTTAGTAACATCCTCTTTGTTACTACTTCCCTTGGTCGTTTCATGACATCAGTGTTTTTCTTAGATCGTTCCTTTTATATCAGTGATTTATCATTATCAATACTTACATTTATATGTTTTCAACTATATTATATTATTAGATGTTCTAAAAGTTACGTAATAAATTGTCTTAGATCTTAAAATCAGACTAAAATATATTGCTTGGCTAGGTTTTCTTTTAAACTGTGTGTGTGTGTGTATATATATATATATATATATATATATATATATATATGAATGTGTATTCTGTAAGCACACACACGTATATTTTTTCTTTCAAAGAAAACCGAACCTCTTTTTAGATTATTTTACTCTTTGCAATTTTTTTCACACCAACAGTAAGTGTTGTTTTTTTCTGAGAGTCAAGTGGCAGCAAGTCTCTTGACACTTCTACATATTCTTGCAGATAACAGTAGTGGTGTGGTGCGGACAGTCTCAATTCTTCCTCGGTTTTCAAGTTCAGCTGTCTATTATCCTGGTTCCTTGATATTGTTTCAACTGTTTAGTATCACAATTAAGTTCATATTCCACAGCATTTTAACCATCTGGGAAGGTCCAGGTATTTATCCATTTTTTTTTTATTTCCTTCATTTTTCCTCTGTAATATGCGTGTATGGCGATATCCTCTTGATGACATGGCAGTTTTTTCTGGGTTTTTTTGGGGGGTTGGGGGGTTGTTTTTTGTTACTATGATTAGTTTTGGTTTCCTGGCCGGGACTGGGGTGGGCATTTTTGTCTCAAAAATCTATCGGATTTTGTCTTATTAACTAGAACAAATTGTGCAGAGTCCCTGTAGCATAATGGCAAAAATGCTGGACTGTGACAAGTTGGAACTCAAATTACGCTATTGCGTTCACTTTCGAACTAAGCCGCCAAATTTGTTTGCACAGTTACCAGTGGATCACCTTTGCCAAGACACCCTACCTGCTCTTGTGCTCTTTCTGGATCAATTTTATGCGTTTGCTTATGTGGTTTATCACTCTCTATATTTAGATTACAATTGTTATTCTTTTAGTGTTATCTATTCTAGCTTTTTATAATTAGTTCTTATGATGTTATTTTGGGCATCTGTTAATGATTACTGTTCTTTCTCAAAGTTTTCTTTTCGTTGCCTTTTCAAGATCATCTGATGTGCAATATTCTTAGTTTGACTTCTCAAGTGTCTATAGAGTTGTTTTTCTTTGCATTTTTGTTTTCTCGATTTAATAATTCCTGTTTTCTTATCTCTGTGTTATTTTTGCTGCTGCTGTAATTGACGGCTGTAATTAATCTCTTGACTCTTGTTTGTATACTCTTCGAGCCTTCGAATTGCCGCCTCCACACATTCCTCCATTCTGGTGAGTCCTCTTCCTCTATTTTTCCCTCGGAATAGATAGGGTGCCCACAGCATCTAGCAAGTGTAAGGCCTTGTGCAACGTCACCATTTCTTGGTTCTGTGGTCTATTCTTATTAATAGCCTAAACCTGCAAGGGTTCCTCGTTCATATTTATCCAAACCAGGCCTCTATTTCACTTTATCTTTTGCTAGTATTTTCGCTTTTAGCTGAGTTTGGTGTCCGCTTTTATTAAATCACGCTATCGCTTTAGAGGCCGTCCTCTGGGTCTTATGTCAGTAAAATTATCAAAGATCTTTTTAGCCTAGACTATGTACGTTTTGTGAGTTTACACTGTCTTAAATAAGTGATACGGTTGGTTGCAATTAGATAGCCGTAACATACAGAGATAAAGCACTCTGTCACCTAAATCTGTACTCGACGTTACAGAGGAGTTAATAATCCTTCAATCTTTGGGATTTGAGATTACAATCCTAATCTAACAAATAAATAGCTGTTCAAGTAAACACGAATTAGTTATCATAAACAAGGACTTTTAAAAAGAATAAAAACTTGACTCGCCTAAGGAATATCTTTGAGGGTAATTTCTCTTAAATGTAGTATTCCACCTTTTCTGCAGAATTTATTATAAAATTTATTGCATACATAAAAAGAGAAGTATGGTACAGTTCACATTTAATTGTTAGCTTTGTTGGAAAACTATAATAATCGAAGAGAGCGTAATCGCAAACACTACACAATTTTTATTACTTATATCATTCAGACCATTGCTTTCATCTTGTCATACTCACAACATTTAGGCCGATATGACCTTCGGCTTTCTTTAAGTGTTTCGTATTAAACTCGGGAGCTGACAGAGAATCTCGAATCAAACCCTTTATTTAATTCCCTGGGGTAGATTGTTCTAATTCCGTTAACCATGACCGGGAAAAGTGTTCAACTATAGTAAGTATTTCTTGTTATTTACTTGCAGTTGGAAACGAACCTGCAACTTCCTTTAAACAAAAACGCCTATATCCGCTGAATCACATGTCCGGCTGGAAACGTTCTGAGTATTATAAGGAAGATGAAGACTGGTCCGAATTTTCTAAATGATAAGAATTATCAAGTTTCTTCTCAGAAATTTAAACAAATAGCAACAAAACTTTTTTTATGAAGTTTCAAATTGAACAAGAAATTGATTTATTTTCTAAATGAAAAGGTTTTGATGCTATTGGACTAAAAAAAATTAACTACATGTCATTTTCGTAATGATAAGTCAATATACAGAGTGTAACAGAAGTACTTTCCACATATTAAACTATCACCTGTGTGCAGCAAGGGAATATAGAGAAGTGGTAATGGTAGCTTCATCTAGCTAATATCTTCTTTTTTTTTTTTTCAGATAAGATCAGTTACGATCATGGCTCAGACAGGTTTGGTTTGGTTTTATGGCATATCAATCATCTTAGGTTATTTAATACCTAATCCATTTTTATACATATCAACAGTTCTATTTCAAACAATTCAGTTTAGCATAAGTACACTGTTTAGTTTTGTTTTACCCATAGATAGCACCCTAACAGGTGCTACTACACCGGGCCAGAGTGGACCTGGGAGCGATGGCAATAAAAGGGTACTCGGCATTCCCCAAAACTCCAGCATTACTGGAGCCTTACCATCAGATAGTTTAGTGCCATATCTAGGACACTCGTTGAGGGAGTCTTACCCCTCTCCGGAGATGCAGTCGGGATATAAGGTTGCCCCAGCCGGCAAGGCCAGCTGAGACAGGTATGCGTGAATCTGTAATTGCAACCTAGAGAAATTTTCATGCTCGTTTCATGGTAGGTTAGAATGATACTTTTCCGGATAGAATTTTAAACCCAGTATCGATATTCGATCCGGAACAGCATCATTCTGAGATAACATGAAATGAGTACGAAAAACTCGGTGTTACTATTAAAGATTCACTAGTTTTTAATGTTTCAACAGCAAGCGTGCAGTGTGCACCGGTCCAAGCTATGATCATATAAAAAAGCAACATGATCTAGATGGAACAAACATTACCACTTGCCTAAGATTACAGTTTAAAACGTGGAAGGTATTTCAGTACAAAAATGGAAAACATCGATCATTATATAAAGAAGGTGTACTAACAAAAATCCGTAGCATGATAAATTTTATAACTACTGAGTGAGCTGTTTTTATGGGGGTTTTGTTTGTTTTATTCACCTTTATCTATTTTTAAGGTGGATATAATCAGAAAACAAATCATATATTAATGCGCACCTCTTCTTCGAGGTCTAACTAAAACCCATTCTTCTCACTAGTGATTAATTCAAGAATTTTTTTTCTTGTGTGTCACTTCGGTGAACAAGATAATCTATCCATCGAATGCCTTGATATGTTAATGTCTATAACGGGTCTGCCCGTGGTGTAATGGTTATCGTCGTAGGAAATGGACACGGGGACACGAGTTCTCCGCTCGGGTAGGATATGACGCTAGGTCAGTTTTTAAGCGGAGTTTACAGGTTTGAATTCAGAGTTTTCTTTCCCCAAGGCTGAAGAGTTCAAATCCTGGACGAGAGTGATAACATTTCACATAGCACCAATACCCTTTTTTCTCCCTCCAGCTATGGATAAATAGTAGGACGGACTAGGTTCTTCAGCCTTGGTGAGGCAACTAGTCTAGGAGAAGGAAAACTCTGAATTCAAACCTGTTAAACTCCGCTTAAAAATTGACCTTGTGTCATATCCTGCCCGAGCGGAGGGGTTGGTAAATAGTACCAATACCCTTGGGAAAGGTATGAATCCAATTATTCTCCCTCCATCTATGGTTGAATAGTAGGGCAGACTGTGGGCTTCAGCCTTGGTGAGGTAACTAGTCTCGGAGAAGGAAAACTCTGAATTCAAACCTGTAAACTCCGCTTAAAAATTGACCAAGTGTCATATCCTGCCAGTGCGGAGGGGTTGGTAAATATGATAACGGGTCTACTCAGATAAATGCTGATGGTACATGTGATAGTATTAGCTTTAGTTATGTATCTGTATTCTTGATAAGAAGTTCAGCGACAATCTTTTAACTTGAGACCAGATTTTTGGGGTGAGCATACAAGAACACATGTAACTCTATTTCGCGTGTGTACAATTGTGTATATATGAATATGATGTGGTAACAATTACAATTTGATGATGTCCCTGTCATAACATTGTTTCCTTATTGCCTTGTCACGTTTATCTTAGTCTTCCAGCAGTTATTTACATATTTTCTTTTTGCCTGATTGTAGATTTTTCCCGTTTAAATGTTGCTAGAGTCAACAAGAAAAATATTTTTAAATGTTAAAATGACAATCATCTTTGACAATGAAAATGGTTAGGAATTTTAGCTAAGTCAGCTGCGAGCCCGAATTGGTGTAATAAAGATGAAAATTTGTTGTGCTTATATTTCAGATTAGAAAAGCTTTGTAAACAGCCACAAAATCGTTTAAGTTAATTTTGTAATTGGCTCCACTCGTGTTGAGCACTCTTGTAATTGTAGCATTGCAGCGTTGACGGTGGGTTTTATTTTTCTTTTGACCAACTGACTGCACATCTCTTGATTTTTTTCAACTGGTGTGACGGGTTTGGCCTTTTCTTTCTTTTTGTCCTATGATATTTTTTTCTTTTTCCCACGGGCGGTGATTCGAGATATTTTTATCTCTTGTTCCTGGCGGGTTTTTTTTTTTTGGTAACCGTGAATGCTGGTAGATAGTAGATTAGTATATATATATATATATATATATATATATACGTATCCCCAACCCTGTAGGTTGAGTATTTTGGTGAAGGAATTAACGGTTTCCCCTCGCGTAATACAAAGCTCTTCTAACGAATTGAGCTCTTCTGTATCGAATAGCTTTCGATCATATCGATTGATCATCTTCAAGGTGGTATATATTAATTCGTGGGTATTATTCGTTTTCGTCTAGTTTGGGTGTTCTATTTATTTTGTAACAAGGGTTTATTATTGGTTGAGGTGTTTTAGTTAGCATGTTTGTTGTTGAAGATGTTTAATATGTTAGTGCCAGTGTTGAATGCTATTTCTTTTATGTTAGCTTGTTTATCTTTAATATTGATGGATTGAAGGTGTTGTTTCTCGTTATTTTCAGATGACTTGGGTGTTATGCGTGAAGACTTTTCTGTTTTCGGCAGATGTAAATTTATCGGAATTATTCCCATGTAGTCACGTTGTTTTATTGCACGGGTATTACAGAGGTGGTGATGGTGTACGCGTACATGTATATGTGCGTATATCTATGTGTATAAATATGTTGATGCACATATGTGTGTGTATATATATATATATATATATATATATATGTGTGTGTGTGTGTGTGTGAGTGTGGTCATCTACAAACACTGTTACACAGACAAACACACACACACACACACACACACACACAAGTATGTCTACGCGTTATGTCTGTATACGCATATTTTTATATGTATAAAAGGCTATGTATTTGTATATATATATATATATTGGCAGCATTTCTTCATTGATACATATTTGATTGAACATGATAGACTTTTTTTGTCTACATGTTCTTTTGTTAATCCTTTAAGATTGCCGTATTTATCTTATGATATTCGGCGGGAATTGGTTGATAAACCTTTCATAATTAGTTATTTCCCAAGTATTTTCTGCCCAAATATAAATATAACAACGCTTTGGAATACAGTCGTGATCTCGTGAAGAGAAAAATGACACTGTAACAATAACATCAAAACGCTACACAATACAACAGTACAAAGGCTCATTCTTATCAAGTAGTAATGTACATACAAAAGTTACATCACTTTTGTAATACATCCTCCCCTGATGATGGCCCAAAGTTGGGCAGAAAGTATTTGGGATATATCTCATCATGGAAGGTTTATCAACCAATTCCTGCCGAATATCATAAGATCAATACGGGAATTCGAAAGGATCAACAAAAAAGATATGTACATAAAAAATGTCTATTATGTTCAATGAATATATAAGTTTGTGTATGTATATGAATGTAAATATATGCACGTATATGTGTGTGTGTTTATATATATATATATATAAATAGTTATGTATATATATATATATATATATATATATATATGTGTGTGTGTGTGTGGTTTTATGAGTGTGTACATGTATCCATGTATATAGATATGGTTTTATACGTGTGTATTTATGGCTATGTTTTTATTTGTGTACATATATAAGTATTATAAATAAACGTATATGGATTGATGTATATTTATACAAGCTTACATAAATGTACTTATGTATGTGTCTTCGTGTATATCTGCAATGTAGTATTTTTGTGTGTGTATGATTCATTGTCTTTTGCATATATATATATATATATATATATATATAATCGTCAGATATCATTAAGAGAAAGCTCTGCTGATATGATCAAAAATACACATAAATTAATGGTGGCCATATTTCTGGAGGCATTATCGTAACCAGTACATAAGTACTTTTATCCGTTTAAATATCAGTTCTCAGGCGTCGAATTCTTTGTCAGGCACTCGGCTCCACGACGGCTACCCGATGTTATATAATCTTTCTCACATGATGCCAGTGTCAAATCGAGGGATAATTATGCACCCCTATAAATATAGAGATGCATATGTTGATCATTTGGGAGCTAAGTAGAAATAGTTCAATACACATATTGTACTTGGGTACCGTCAAGCTAATACATTGTTCAGAGAAATCTTAATGTTTTTGCATATAGAAAGTGAGTTGCAGTTTCCTATTCGAGGGAATCTAAAGTACTGGACTACAGCCTCGAAGTAAGGGAGTTCGAACTCCAGTTACGCTATGGCATTCACTTTCGGACTAATACCCTTGGGAAAAGTATTAACCTCTTCTTCCCCCAGTTATGGATTAAACAGTATCTTTGCTGTTCTTCGACGAGGACGAATTCAGCATTAAATAACACATCCAGTTTGATATGCCATTAAACAAGGAAAGAAATGATATAATCTCATTCGCTCTAAATACACACTATTTTCTATCGCCAGCAGTCGCATCCTCTCTGATTTTGCTCAAAATGCTCTCTGTTCCTAATTACCTCCCCTCTCTAACCGTCGAATACTTTCCGACATCCCATACGAGGTATATCCCTTTTAGAACTTGAAAAAAACTTCGCCTAAATTTTCAGACCGTCTTGCTTGAACTTAAGAGGATGGCCGCTACGCTGTCTACGATTTGTAATTCATTTTGAGTCTGCGGTCTGACTGGTGATTTAGTTTGTTTATTTATTTATTTATTTATACCAAACAGTACTAGCCATCCTTTCTATCCTGTAACATATAGTCAATTCTTTAAAGCTCTGTCTGTGCAGATCACATCTAAAAACCAGTCTAAGTCAGATTTAGTACATTTTTTAAAGTTTTCCAGATATTCCTGAGGGTTTGGATAAAGACGTATCAATACAGGACCACCGGATGATCAACCTTGTGAAACTCAGTCGCGAGTTTTAACCGTGTTTCATTTCAGCCTATTGTTGACATATAAATTCGTATATTCAGTGAAGTCCCTCGCCACTTTTGCCAAATAGAAAACGAGCCGGTGCTGCAATATATTCTAGCTTTATATGCTCTTGGCAGACAAGCCTATGACTGTCGTCTCATTGAAAATTCTTCCTATCCAGCTGTTCTTCAAGACAGTTATTCAGCGATAATGGGTGTCCTTCTCTTTATACATTAGAGTAGATGAACCGAAATGTGGTAACAACATCAAGAACAGAAGTGCCTTTCAGTTACCCGAACAAAACTTGGAAAGTTAATGACTCTTCTCAAAGATATTAGACAATATTGTTAATTTCTCTTTATTTGCTTCCTGTTGTCTCATTTAATGTTTACTAGAGGGTAAATTTCCGTTGTTGAAACTTAAATCTCTCATGATCAATTTCTTAGGACTGTGGTCAATAATCACCAGAAAGAAAAGACGTAACTGGTATAAGACGTAAACGTATAGGCGTGTGTATATGTATGATATATATATGTGTGTGTGTATGCATATATATATATATATATATATATATATGTGTGCTTGTGTGTGTGAATATATATATATATATATATATACGTGTGTGCATATATATATGCGTGTGTTTATGTATATATATATGTGTGTGTGTGAATCCGTGTGTGTGTGAGTGTACGTGGATATATATATGTGTGTGTGTGTGTGTGTGTGTGTGTGTGTGTGTGTGTGTGTGTGTGTGTGTTTTTACCTCTGTGTGTTTGTATATATATATATATATATATGTGCGTGTGTTTGAGTGTTTACCAACCCCTACGCACTAGTAGGATCTAAATAAAAGTCTGTTTTTAAGCAGAGTTTAACCTGTTTAAATTCCAAGTTTTCGTTCTCTATGCTGGTTACCTAAGCAGGCGAAATAATTCAGCTTGCTCTATGATTTATCTATAGCTGGAGAAAGAATAACAGGATTCCTACCATTCCCAAGGGTTATGAGTACTATGTGGGATGTAATAAGCCTCGTCTTAGATGTGAACTTGAGTCGCTGTGTCCATTTTCTACGACAGGTATTATACAACGGATCCCTCCAAATAGATAAATATATATGTGTGTGTCTGTTGGTATTATATATATATATATATATATATGTGTGTGTGTGTGTGTGTGGATATATATATATAGATAGATGTAACAATACGGATAGCTGGGATTTTCTCTAGCGCAATAACCTGACTCTTTCTCATTTATATATTACTAAAATTGTCATTATACTTATATAACCAAGCAAAAACGACACATCATGTCGAGGTTCTCATTGAAGCAATCCACATTAAATGATTTGCCTTAAATTATAGATTAATTTCCAGTCCTCGCCCTGTCGGCGGGTTTTAGAATACGCTGACTGCTGAGGAGTAAGATCTTCACATATGCATCTAATGACGAGACTCTCAGAAGAGTGTGGAATAACTCTTCATTACCATTACTCCCAAGTTCACTCAAACCTGGAGTGATAGTAGCTGTTAGGGTCCCATTAGTACATAATAAAAAGGTTGCCTATTAATTTTCTTAAGTAAGTGTAGAATTCAAAATATATGAATTCAAAAATGAACAGGTAATTCGTCTGAAGAGTTATAGAAAATAACCTGGGATATGATAGACAAGATTTGACTCCTGGCTGACCTTTTTAGCAGTTCTCTTATGGGTGGTTTCCTCGTGAAAACTGGTCAATTAGGTAGAGTTAATGAGAGTAGTCCAGGGCTCCGTAACAAACGGACGCCTAAAATTGCAAGTTATACATCTGTACGGTTGACATGGGAACCTGGGTGAATGAAGACGTCTAAAATCAAAGTCTTTGTGTCCATTTATAAGAATAGAAGTGGAGTCGAAGACCAAGATAAACCCATGACTACATGAAGAAGTCCCAGATAGATTCCGGCCAGATAGATAAGTATAAGAAAAAGAATAAAGTGTATACTAGTCCATATGTGGGTCAAATAAACAATTATTTACATTCAATAAAACCGTATGCAAAAAAATGTCAACAGCGATTCTCTAACCTCTAGGTAAAACATAATCTTTAGACAGCTTAACATTCCGTTAAAATCAATCTTCGAAGTGAATACTATTTTTTATGGTATGAAATGATCCCGTGAATGTCTGTTTATAATCATCCAAGTTCTAGTTATAACTGACATGATTACGGAATACTAATTAGAATTATCTGCGGCTTAAATAGAAGCATCTGTATCATTATGGACTGCTAGTACAAAATAAACTCCACAGGTTAAGGTGTCCTCTAGTATATAAGAATTTTAAAATGTTCATTAAGGTTAAACAAAAATGGTTAGATGCTTTTTTTCCACTTGATCCTAAAAAAGCAAATGAAGTGCAAAAGCTTCATCTTATAACTTTTGCTGTTTAGTTATTTATTCCTTATAATACCTGTGACATCTGCGAGCATTCTAAGATGGTTAGAATTCTCAAGCTTAGAATAGTATAATCATCGAAGAACGAGGCGTGTTGGCTTGTAAATCTGTTAAAAATTAAATTCTCCATGACATCCAAAGGAGATTTTTCTCTTAAGAAAAAGGAAAAAAAAAACAGGAGTAGGCAGAAGCTGGTGTAGAAGGATGTAGTATATCAATAAAGGGATTTTTTTTTAAATTGACCCAATCTGGTCTTAATAGTGTGTGCGCACTTTCAAGTACCCGAGGAAACATTTGAAAACCTGTAAGGAAATGGGAGTGAAACGATGTAGATTGGAGTCAGAGTGGCGTCTTCGTTCATGGTGGCGAGAGGTGGTTATTAGGCTGATCCTGTCACAAGTACGTTAGCTGAATTATATATGACTGTGTTTTATGCTCTGCAGACGTCATCCATACCATGTTCGTTAACGGAAAGGAATTTAAGAAACGGTCCAAGCTGCGAGGAATTGAATTGGGTAAAAGAAAGATGGAAATAACGAGAGAGAGGTAGGCGAATAAGAATCCAATAGAAAAAAAAGGATCAAGTTGGAAATAAAAATTCCTTGAAAAATCAAGAAAACAATTGTAATAAAATAATGAAAGAAACTGCAAAATGACAAAAAGGCCCACTTAGCATCGCGGTTAATGGAATCGGCAATCCGAGTTCAAATCGTGGACAAAGCTATTTGCGTTTCACTTTGGACTAATGCTCTCGGGAAAGGCCTTAATTTTTATCTTCTCACCCCAGCTATGGGTAAATAGTTGGGTTGACTGACTTCTCTCATCGTGGTTGGGCAATCAGTCTTGGAGAATTCAAACCAGATGTAGACCTGGCTATTTCTTGCAAAAGACAGGCTTCATGAATAACGCCACCCCCACCCTATAATCAAACCAAGTCGGGGGATCAGTGGGAGAATTTTTAAAGAACAAAATGGACACTAAATTGGGTGGGGGAACTAGAATATTTTTTATGTATAAAAATGTTGAGGAAGCAACAGCTTTTCAAAGAAAAAGCTGCTCTTTCGGTGAGGTATAGATTATGCTATATTCCATGCTGAGACGGACGACCTTCTCTCTTAAAAAAGAGGTCTGGAGAGCGTGAATTGCCATTACTCCCAGGTCCACACTGAACCGGAGTTATAGAACCTGTTCGACCCTCATTTATTAGTCAAAAAGATCTGTTTGAAAATTATTCGTATTTGACTGAACTGTAAGTAAAAAAAAAAATTTTAAATCTTAAGAAAGTACTACTCCATAAATGTGTATAGGAACGTACAATGAACGCAACTCATTTACCCCTGGGCAGAAAATAACCATGGACGAGTTGACATGCCATTAAAATCAAACAAATTTGTTTCTGGGTTGTTGTTTTTTTTTTTGTAGGGGTGAGGGTTTTTTTATTACTTAAACTGTATCCTTTATAGATAAATTCCAATGTTGAATAGTCTTCACGCGTGATCACCCATTTTTTTTTAGTTTATTCGTATTTTCAAATTCGAATTCTTTCCCATGTCTTTAATAAGATGTATGCTTCTGCGTTGAAAATTTCATTCTTCCTTTCTTTCTGTGCCATACTCAAAGAAATTTATCCGGAAGCTTTACTTATCATATTATTCAACTGTAAATCTGTCATAAGAAATTCCTTCCGATATGATTTCAACGAGGCTCTTTTATCTCAAATCTAGATTTTCCCATTTAATCGTTTCTACAATTCAAAGATGAATGCGTATTTAATTCTAGATTTAAACAGACCACAGAAGAATTCAAAGGATATTATCGCCCTCTCTCAATAGTATTGCTTTTGGTTAGTATTGATGTTTCGCTAAAAGCTCAAAAGAGAACATCTTGATAAGATTTAGCGAATATAGCGTATCCTAAAATTGGGTGTACGCTTTCATTGTAAATGAGCGTTGTATTTTCAACTTCCATTTAATTTAACAATTTTATCACCCAGGTGAATATTACGATTACATGTATGTTTTATTAATCATAATTCAAATAAGAAATGTTAGAGCGTATTAAATGTAATTTCGTTTTTTAATCAACTGTATCTGGTGAATGGAGACGCTCATGGTGTAACGGTTATCGTCGTAGGAAGTGGACTCTACTATCCATATTTACCAACACCTCCGCTTGGGCAGGATATGACATAAGGTCAATTTTTAAGCGGAGTTTAACAGGTTTGAATTCAGAATTTTCCTTCTCCTATACTAGTTGCCTCACCAAGCCTGAAGAAATCAGTCTGTCCTACTATTTACCCATAGCTGAAGGGAGAATAATTGGATTCATACCTTTCCCAAGGGTATTAGTGCAATCAGTCTCGTCCAGGATTTGAACTCGTGTCGCCGTGTCCATTTCCTACGTCAATAACCATTACACCACGGCCACTATAGAAGTTCAGATCCTGTCTGAGGCAGTTTGCTTTTCTCAAAGCGCAGTTATTATCAGGGATGCTCTGAATCCAACTATTCTTCTTCTGATCTCTTGATATGGCAACCAATCAAGGGGATGGAAAATTCCGAATAGAAACCCTTTTTAAGCCTATAATGAGATGGGATCCGCCTGGCTATTTCTGCTATATGACTAGCACTCCTACAACCAATCATATATGTTGTGACATGATTTACACACGCATTTCCATAGAAACCATCTATCTGGTTTATTTGAGCCATTCGCAATATTTACTCCGATTATATATGGCGTGTAAGATGGTTATTATTTTAAATAAAGGATGAAGAGTTATTTTTATAGAATTTCAGGATAATTATTCGTACTTAAGGATTTTTTTATCGTTTATTTACAAATGGCCATTTCTTTGTTTACACCGAGTGTGGCGCGCAGAAGACATTTTTTGATGATCTAATGACAGAATTGTAAAGTGTGCCACAGATATTCCAAACAACTCTAATCAGGTTTTGAATTGAGAAGTTTTTCCTGACTGGTCCGCTCAGTCGGCTGGAGCTATGAAATATGCTGATTGCCCCTCTACAGAAGAGTAGGATCCACCCTCCCAACGATTGTCCTGGGTATGATACTAAACTATCTGATGAAGAGGTTCCTGTAATGGAGCTTTGGACAATTTGGAGTATCCCTTCGTGACAGTACTTGTTAAGGTCCCATCGATTGGTCAAACACAGCTATTTAGTGATTTACTATACTCGAAGCCATTTAACTGTGTGAAAAAAATGAGCCCAAACGCGTTTTAAAATAGTTGGCTACAAGCTATTCGGTTGCAGATCAAAAGTATAAACAGGATTTGACATTAAATAACCATCAAGGCTCATATTTCACTAAACCAAATAACCGAACCTAACCTAGACCAGTTATTCAATCAAGGCAAGAAAAATTAGTCAAGGCTACCATTTACCCAGACTTGGTTGGAAACAAATGGATTCATTGCTTACTCGAGGACATTAACGCCAAGCGAAACGCCAACAGCCTTGTTCGTAATTTCCTTACGCGTGCATCAATACTGACATATGTAATAAATTTTAAAATGTACCCTTATATCTACACTGATATTTTTAAAAGATATCTTTATTGTAACCTCTGTATATATTGCATGAATCGAAAGTGTTAAATATACAAGTTTCTGTACTAATTATTGCAACCATGTATGTTTAGGTGGATGGATACATGAATAAATTGGGGTCTTTGGCTTTGGTAAGTCAACCAGTCGATGAAAAAGAAAACCCAAAATTCAAACTAGCCTTACTGTGCATAAAAATTGAGGCGGGCAAAGTGTAACGGTTATCGACATAGGACATAGGAATCATTGACCATGAGCTCCAAAAAAGACATTAATCAATCTGCTATCTTCCCACTAGCTATGGTAAATAATAGAGCAGACAGTTTTTTTTATTTGTGTGGGTTTTTTTTGGGGGGGGTAATTTTTTTAGTTTGGTTTGTAAATCAACCAGTCTAGGTGGAGGATAACTCTGAATTAAAAATCAGCTGTACTCCGCTTAAAAGTTGACCTTTCGTCACATCCTGTCCAAAGCGTAGAAGTTGGGTAAATACAAACATGTATACTTTTTTTATATGTATGCAATTATACCACCCCACCGCCATGAGCAAGATGTTACACAAGATAATTTTTTAGGCGGAGTACAGTTGTTTTGAATTCAAAGTTTTACTTTGCCTAGTCTGGTTAACTTACGGAATCGAATAAACCTTATTTACTTTCCACCTGTTTTCTGACCATTGTTTGGTGGAAAACAGGTAGTATTATAGCTTTCCCAAAGTCATCTGGACGAACTGAAACGCCAATAGCCTCGTCCATGATTTGAACCTGGATCGCCGATTTCATTTTCTACGACGAAATCCATGACACTTAGCACATATCCTTTATAAGTATATGATTAATTTTGATTGAACCATTTTAATGTTGACTTTTGGAATGCAAGTTTTCGAGGCTACTTTCTCATCAAATCAAGTGATTATAGGAAAGTGGTTAACTCAAAATGTTCCTCACACACTTCTTTCTGTCAAACAGCGAGCCATGATATATTGAGACATTTATAACACAGGGAGAAATAGTTTCTTGCCTTTTCCAAGAGTCTTTCTGAGAAATAAACATGAATAACCAAAACTGGAATTCTAACTTGTCCTTCTCTGAGTTCATTGATTTAATATAAGCACTTGTCAACTAGTCTTATTTCATGTCTTGAGATTAGGGAATTGCGCAGATTGTACATTTATATTAATATTTTTTGTGTAGTTTGAATTTGCAGAGGGTTATAACATATCAAGTATTCTAATCCACTAAATGCCGGCAAACTTATAAGCTCAGTCACTTTTTTGAATTGTTAATCTCTTACATATCATACGTATCTATTTAACTGTGTGCAAACAAATGACTTATGTTAAATTCTTATTGTTACATAGAAACTCTTGTAATAATTTAACTGTGTGCAAACAAATGAGGAAAAGTAAATGGGATGATTTATGCTGCCTGCATATTTATGCCAAACAATAGTTTCTTATGCTAAACTGAATTATTTGAAGTAGAACTGTTTCTGACATTGAAACTGTATTTACACTAAACTGAATTGTTTAACATAGAACTGTTTTGACACGGGATCTGTACTTATACTAAACTGAATTAGCTGAATTAGAAATGGTTGATTAAACTGAGTATGTCGAAATAGAAATGTTTTTCACAATTAAACTGTACTTAGATTGAAACTGTGTGCTAATGCCAAACTGAATTATTTGAAATTGAACTGTTTTTGACATTGAAACTGTGTACCCATGCTAAACTGAATTGTTTGAAATAGAACTGATTAGTTACATAAAAACGGATTTGGCGTTAAATAACCTAAAAAGGTTGATATGCCATAAAACCCACCAAACCAAACTAATCCACTAAAAATAATGTGCAAACCGAGCTAATTGACTCATAAAAAGGACACTAACAGCTACTCACATTCAAGATCAGAGAGGATAAGTGAGTAAAAGAAACTAAGGAGTACTCCACATTTCAAAAAAATCTAGAACTGAAGCCTCATCAGCAAGTGTAGTTTCGTGCCATGCCCGGAAAACTCCTTTATACACAATATTCATCAGATTTCCCTGACTTTCTCTCGCTACCCGTCTCTATTGTCAATCGCTCTCGGCAGGTCTTCCAGGCAGCATCCCGTATCGGCACAGAGCTGCTATAGATAGGTTCTAACTAGTCGTTCAAGCTTTGCTCGTCCATGTGAAGAGGTCCAAAGAAGTATGTCACTTATGAATTTGTCTATACTTCTCGAGCAGTGTCCTGCATGTCTGATTCGTCTAAATTTGATGGTTTTCGTGATAGGTAGTATGTGGCCGTACAGCTGCTTGTTTGTGTGATGTTGGCTCCAGGACATGTTCAATACAGCTGTTATCATTCTTGTATAATTTCTGTCAAGATTTTTTCTCCATATGCTTTGTCAGCGGTGACGTGGTGCATCCATATAGCAGTATTGACACAACCACTACTTTTTATTTTATCGGACAAGTCGGACTTCCAAATGACCGATAGCCTATCGATATCTGTCCATGCCTTTGGTAGTCGCATATCGATTGAAATAATGTTGCACGCATATATACTGAGACATTTAGAGCAAGAGAGAAGTGGATTTGAGTCTTTCCCAAAAGCCATTGAGCAGAGTATATATAAGCAACCTTAGCCAGAATCCCAACCTTTTCCTTTTCTCTGATAAGAACCATTATATCGTACACATATATAAGTTGGCCGACTGTAGTCGAGGGCGAACCGAAGGCTCCCTTTTCATTAGCTACTACGCTGAGGTGTACGAGAGGGAGCTACTCTTAATTGATTTGGTCTACTTTACTCTTGATACGTGCTTTATAATGCTGAGCGTTAAGCAAGGGGGTAGCAAGTACCATTTCTATGTCTTTGGTATGACTCGACCTGGGATTGAACTCCAGGGCCAATAGGTCGGTACCCATGCATGCATGCATATATATATATATATATAGATGCATGTGTGTGTATATATATATATATATATATATATATATATATATGCACACACACACACGTTTGGTTTTATGAAAGAATTGTTTTAATTTTGATACAAGTGCATCTGCTAGATTGAATTATTGTTTGCTTCAGTTGTTGGATCTTGCCTTCAGCTTCTCAAACGGCGCCATAGTTGCAAATAAAGAGCCTCAGAGAAACAGAAGACATTATGGTGTGAAAGGAGAGTATGTAAACTTGGACGTTCTTTCTTCCTGACTACTCAAGGTCCTGTGGTTAAGAATAAATCTATCCAAATTATGTACGCTTGGTATCAACTGGACGAAGTTAGATAATTATGCATATTGTTTCAAAACTTATAGGCTAGTTTCACCTTGACTTGAACCTAGGCTAATTGGCCAATAAAAGACGAAAACTAGTACATAGAAGGATAAACGACTTTGAAAATGTCCGTATTCACTTGGTTGAAAGAATTGCTTGCATCCGATATTATATATATATATATATATAAGCAATTCTTTCAACCATATATATAAAAATGAGCCAAAAGTAGGTGGATAGTAAATAATTAAAATCGTTGATCCTACTGTCCGCTTAATTTTAGTTCACCTTGTACGTATATGTGTTTATGTATTATATGGTAGTTGATAGCGTGCCACTAACAGATGTGCCTAGCACATGTAAATAACTTCCGTGTGTCGTTTGTAATGCACTGGGACCCCTAAAAGCTGCACACGGTATAGAGAGAAGATAATTACAAAAGAAGTAGATACAATAAATGAACCTTCCCGTCAGGGTGCAACTTAAACCACCTTCTCTTTTTTCCTTTTACTTTTGCTTAAGAGTTTTTTAAAAAATCCGTTTGTTTCTGAAGAGTTACATAGTCTAGATTACGTTTTGTTGCGTGTGATTCATGAAAGTGTAAAAAGGTTGACAGTAGTTGTAAAACGGATAAAAATTGTGTAGAATTGAAATAAGAATTATGAAAAAAAAAATTCGACACAAAATGTCAGAAAAGTTTGATACGTGATAGGTACAAAGAAACGAAAGGAGTCGAAAGAAGAAAAATATAGCAGCGTTTAAAGAAGTAAAACGGAGAGAGAGGAAGGAAAAAAAATTGCTATAATTTTTCGAAAATCGCGGCAAGGTAGATAAGAATATGTCGGGTGATTGAAAGATATCGTGCGTCACAATTGTGGTAGTCAGCCAAACTCACGCGAGATAATGGACTTGAAAAATGGAAAATAAAATATAAAATGAGATAGATTTCTGATATAGCAAAAAGAAAGAAGACGCAAATCATCGGTCGGAGAGGAAGAAGAAATATGTATACATCAGAAGAATACACGAGCCAATAAGCGGGAAAATAGGGGGAAAATTTTTAAACGGGGAAAGTGATAAAAAAAAAAAACAGTACAAGATTCTGCGACAGAGAAAACAATAGAATGAAAGTAAAAAAAAATCTAGAATACAATGATTTCATGAGAATTTCTTTGGAGGAAAATGTGAATGCGGTAGAAAGAATTCATCAGACGAAAAGTAGCTAAAAGTATGATGGGAAAGATTTTTATTTTAGTCATTAAAGTTCACTTAGTTTGGCACAAGGCGAGAAGTACCACTCACTCTGTAAGAATCGAAATGACTAGATTGGTCTGCTATACTAACACTAACACAGACTAGAGTATTCTAACTTGTGTATCGCTTAGCTTAGCTTACTTTTGCAAAAAGTCAGAGGTATAGAGTTCCTAGAATTGTATCCTGTTTGAAACTATCTCTCTTATCATTACACAAACCATGGCATCTAAATGCTGATTGTTACTTAGATTTAGAACAAATCCAGAAGTTGAAGACCATTGATAGGGGTCGAACTCTCTATCCAGTAGAAATTAGGTTGCGAGACTTATTTATAAATCATTACACTCCATTTGGTGCCGCCGTCATTTACTAATTTTAGCTTTGTTTAACACAAGGCCACTGGCATTCACCACTCAGTGAAAATCAAATTTACAAACAATAGTCTGCTCGCCGAGCTTAGTAACCATTACACAACTTCAGATACTCTGTTTTGTGTTATTTGTAAAACAAAAATATTTGTACGTCATGAAACGATTACTGACAGAGTAAGTGGATAGGTTGCTAAATAATCTAATGTCTTATTTCTATCTCACTCTCTCATATATATATATATATATATATATATATATATATATATATATATATAGCGGGGGTGCAGACAAAGATATAAATGAAGTATGAGTAGAAATCGGTTGGAAATATGCTACAAATGAATTTGTCACCGCACTTCCAAGACAAAGAAACGCAAGAAATTTCTAAGTAAAAATTATCAGCAGGTTGTTCCTAGAAAAAATCTGGGGAATGGTGACAAATATGTCACATATATGGAAGAGCAAACGAATGAGAGAAGGCAACGAGAACGTACCAAAGAAAGAAGGGAAATAAATAATGTGCACAGAAGACAGAAAGTCATAAAAGATGAATTGTTAAAAATAAGTCAAAAGTTAAGAGAAGCCTTTTTGGAGAAGAAAAGATTCAGTGACGGGAAGATGCCGATGAGAATGTTGCAGATATTTTGAAGTCATTTCACGAATCTGTTAGAATAATCATTTTTTTTAAAATCTTAATGCAAATAGTGTAAGACAAAATGCCACCAACTCATTTGCTGGGCGTTAAGAAAAAAGAAAATTGTGACCTACGGAAAGGGAAGGACAACAAATGCTTCGTCATGTGTAGCGAACTATGTTAGCAGACATTACAAGTAATTGAGAGCGAAGTACCCGTGGTGCAGTCGCAAATATGCTGAATTGCGACATCGTAGTAAGCGAGTTCAAGCTCCAGTCTCGCTATTACTTTCACTTTCGAACTAATACCCTAAGGAAAGGTATAAACTCTTTATTTCATTACAAATTTAAATTTGTTATGAGGCACAGGGCCTCTATAAGAAAAGGTATGAACTCCTCTCCAGCTGTAGGTTAAATAGGACCGCAGTTACTCATCAACAAGAAGGGCTTGGGCATTAAATGACCCACGAAGGTTGATTGCCAATTAAAAAAAATAAAACAAGTTACTTTTCTTATTGCTTGGTGCTTCACTCTTTGAATAAAATGATGTTTAATAATTTGAATGTTGACATAGAATTTGCATAATTGCATATTAATGTTTTTGCGCCGCTATATTTCAAATATTTGCACACAATCATTTGTTCACACGTATTCCCATCTCATACTAACAATTATATTGTTTACAGAACAGTAACGTCTTCATCAGCTTCTGTAATGGCATACTCAGGATACACCTTTTTGTGGGGTCTTATACTTTTGTAGAAAATACAGTCCACGTCTTCTAAACCCCACCGATCGGACCTAAAACAGTTTTAAGTTTGTTTTTATAGTTAATCTTGGTTATCTGCTTTTTATTTGTGTTTTTTTTCTTTATTGTCATGGTTATTCAAGTGCAGCAATTTGTATGATGGTTGATTTTCTTTTATTCGAGTTCACATTCTCAAAAACTGTTTCTTTTGTAATTTTTTTTATCAGTGTTAAAACAAAAACAAAATAGTGCTCTCCCTAGAATAAAGAAAAAGAAATAATGATGAATTTTTATTTAGTTTAGGCAATGTGGTGTTCACTTTCATTTTTACTGTATTTCTTCCTCTCTGGCACACCTACAAATACACACATGAAATAGAAATAAAATTGATATACTCACCATGAAAAAAATGTTGGTGCCTTCTGTAACCGCTTAAATAGACTAAGATAATAAGTAATGTTTCATAAATAAGTATGCGTGTTTCAGGTTGTAACAACAGTAGCATAGAATCTAAAATACAAGGAATTAGTTGTAGTAAGCGTTTTTAATTGGATTTTAATAAGTTAGCTCACTTTTTTATTAAGTTCAAACAAAATTATAATATATATATATATATATATATTGGCAGGAGCTGTAGAATACGTTGACTTCACCTCAGCAGTGTGGTAAAATCCCCAAAGAGATCACTTATTAGCCATTGGTGATGATCCGTAATGATTGTGGATTGGATTCTGGTGGCTGAGCAGTCCGTAACGAAGTAGACACATGACGTGCCACTCTCCATTTCGGCCCTGAATGGATTAGACAGTCGGTCGGAGAGGCCCGGTTAATTCAAATCCAACAGTTATACGATAGTGCCGACCGTATGCTTAAAATTATTGCTCCTGTAGAAAACACCCTTATATTTTTTATCTTTTTGAAAGAAGGTGATTCAGAAGGGTCAGTTGTACTGAGATATCAGTACTTGAAATGATTTTAACTGTTTGCAGACGAATGATTAATATTAAATAGAATTATCAATCTTAAATAGCAATATTGGAAACCAGTTAATTGAGTGCAAAGAAATGATTAATATTTAAACAGAATTGTTAATGTTAAATAGAAATATTAAAGGTATTTAACTGTGCACAAGCAAATAATATCTAATTCGTTTTAAAATAAAGTTAGCTACAAACTATTAGCTTACAAAGTATATATATATATATATATATATATATATATATATATATATATATATATATATATATATAAGATATGAAATTAAATAATCCACAACCGTTTATATGCCATTAAACCAAAAAAAAAACACCTAGTCTTATATATCTTCTACATTAGAACGACAGAAGCGAATTGGAAAAAGGAGCGTATAATCACAATTCAAATCGAGTCAACCGAAAACATTCCGAGTATTGAACTTTGTATGGGAAGAAAAGTGCATATAAAGGCGGTAAAAACAACTGTCAATTGTGTCTTAAAGAAAAACTTCGTATATTAGAATAACCATGTTCCTGCAAATGGCTGAACAAAAAAAGAGCAGACACCTGAATAGATTTATTGTGTGCCATTTACCCCCTGATTAAGCACTGAATTTATAGTAATCGATATGATACAGAAGCTTTGAAGTACCTAAATGTTTATTTGGTGATTGTACCGTAATTTATTTTCGGAAACTGAACATGTCACGTGATTAGTTCTCCTTTTAAATTATGAAATCCCATCACTTGGCTCCCCTATCTTGTCTAATGATTGTGACAATACTTGAAGTTCTGAGTAAAAAAGCATGCATCGTAAGACTTTGATCATTTAAGTTTTATTCCTAGTCTGCTACTATAGCAAAGAGTATTTTTATACCCTTTCTTATATATATATATATATATATATATATATATATATACACATACACACACACACACACACACACACATATATATATATATATATAATGAGAGAGAGAGAAGAGTAGGAAGAAAACAAACGAGAAAGTCTTCCATATTTTAAGTAGTCGCACAATCAAGTTTTTTTAAATAAGTACATTTTCATATAAATCGTAGATTTCATGGTTTTATCATTTCTCATAGAACATTATGCGGTGAAATCGGGTATTATTAGATATTATTTATTATCAACCTCTACTACATGGAAACTTTTAAACCAAAACTGAAAATAATGCTGTGCAAGTGCCGGTGGCAATTAAAAGAAAGTAGAAAACCTCGACCATCCAAGACAGAATCTCAGAGCGCATGTCGATGTAGAAAGCTAGAGTTTGGTTTTATTTATATATATATATATATATATATATATATATATATATATATATATATATATATTCGTGGTTGCCTTGGGTGGTGTAATGGTTAGCAAGCTAGACGAGCAAACCTACACGAGTGCGTTTGAGTCTCATCGGGTGCCTCTTTCACACGGCCTTGTGTCACATCTAAACGAAGAGCTTAGTAAACTACTATATTAATATTCGTTTTCATCGCATAATATTCCTCACAAAAACAAAATCCTGGTATCTTTGCTTTTGAAGAAACGAAACGTTTTATAAGAATTTGGTTTGGGTGTATTTATTTCTCATTGATATGTTAGTTACCACACAAACACATATTAGTTATACACACACTCACTAGCAGAAGTTTCCAGTCTGTTTGACCCAAAATGTAGAATTGTAAGTTATAGAAATGAAGGAGTACTTCACCAAATGGTTTCGTGTCATAACCAGGAGGTGCCCGTGGAGTAATGGTTATCGTCGCAGAAATTGGACACGGCAACACGAGTTCAAATCCTGGACTGGTTGCATTTCACATAGCACTAATACCCTTGGGAAAGGTATGAATCCAATTATTCTCCCTCCAACTATGGGTAAATAGTAGGGCAGACTAGGTTCTTCAGCCTTGTTGAGGCAACTAGTCTAGGAGAAGGAAAACTCTGATTTCAAACCTGTTAAACTCCGCTTAAAAAATTGACCTTGTGTCATATCCTGCCCGAGCGGAGGGGTTGGGTAAATATGATAACCAGGAGACTGGTTGGAGGAAGGGGATTACCTCTCTGCAGAGATCCAGTCGGCGTATTAAACAGCCCCAGCCGATTGGGCTGTCTAGTTCAATAGCATGTAAAAGATAGAGCCATGCTAATGGCTTGGTGTCGGCTAGGACTGTTGAATACGCCAACTGCTATCAGTGCGGAGAGGTAAAACCCTATCCCTACCCAATCAGTGTAGTAAGATACTAAACTGCATATGATGGTGAGGCTACAGTTCAAGAACTTTTGGGGATGTTGACTACCAATTCACTGCTATTATTTCCTGGTCCAATTTGACCCGGAGTGATGGCATCTGTTAGAGTCCCCTCTATAAATCAAATAAACCTGTTTAAAAATTATGTATATTAATCAAATAAACCTGTTTATTTACATAAATCAAATAAACCTGTTTAAAAATTATTCATATTCAACTTGATGCTATATAATGGTAAATTATTTCTATCAAGAATAGTTATGTGAAAATATTTGTGTACCAAGGATTAATATTGATAACTCGAAACCATATAACTGCGTGCAAACAAATCTCTATAATTAGATTTAGATAATTACTTGAAACTATATTGTTATTATGAGATAATAATACTTTAGACCATACAATTGTGTGCAAAATACTTAAAATCAACTGCACCAAAACCCGAAAAATAGACGAGTAATGAACACAATTCCCTAACTTTAAAGTGGTTAACATGCCGTTAAAATCTGGTTAAGCTAATGCCCTTGATATTGTATAATTTTCAAACTTGTCGTGGGTTTTTGTTGAGAAATTTCTTTTTCAAAACTATCACTGACAATCGGTTCAAAAGAAGATTAACTCTGATTTCAGAAGATTTTCATTAAAAAAGTTTCAACTGAAATCGTAGCATCTTTACTGACTATTTGAGAATACAACACGATGTTTATGAAGAAGTAATATTAACGAAAACACTGATTTTACAAATACACTGGCACGTTTTGGTGTGTCTCTTGAACATAGATAGTCCGAGATCAACGAACAGTTAGATACTTAAGTGTATAAATGCACACAAAGATAGAAGCACACATGAATAAGTTATGAACTCCGCAGAGAGGATGCAACAACGAAAATTCTATTAAAGACCTCATGCTATTCGTCTCTTTTCTCTCTTATAACAAATCCCCTTGAGTAAGTCAGAGTCTGGCTAATTCGATTGTATTAACTAGTGTGATCTATTGAATAAGTCAGCGGTTTTGTTGCTTATCCCTTGAAAAATACTGTCTTATTAACAACCTAGACAACGTCAGAAAAACATATTTCAAGTGACTGCAGTAAAGTACCTAAGGGGTTTTGTATTGGGTATTTAACGTGCCAAATACTAATCTCACTCGCTGCTTGGCGTTAAGCGCTCGCTTATTTACTACTACATCAGGGTTTTTTTTTGTTTTTGTTTTTTGTTTTTTAGTACTTTTCCTCCGCCGCCTCCTCCTCCTTCTACCTTACCACTTCACTCGACAGCGTCACTGTTCCAGTGTGTAGTGGTTGCCTCTGTTGCCTTGTAAGTCCCTATGGCGTCAAAGGAACGTAAGCCTGTTAATGAAAGAATTTTTGGCACTCGTTGTTATCAGACAAACCCCAGTTCTTATTTACCACACCAACCTCCTCCCCTCACCGAATCGCACACCCATTGTTTTCTACCTACCTTTCGTGATGAATAGATGTTGTGAGTTTGCAGAGAGAACTGAACTTGGACGCGAGTGGCTATAGTGAGTGGTAGATAAAACAGCACGCATGCGCAGTACATAAAAGAATTTAAAAAAAAACGTGAAAATAACAAATAAGTTTCGTATAGACAGAATTTACATTTGGTTTATCTTATGAATTTAAAACCGTCTGTGAAATGCTTAAAGATTTATTACTTTAAGAATATCAGATTTTACTCGCTTATTCATGCCTTTAGCATTTATTTACTATACTAAACATCTACAGGCAAAATCAAAAGTGTCTTGCACGTAATGATGACACAAGATATTAAAATAGTAATTTTCTGCAAGCCAAACAATTACATCACAAATAACAGCAATCAGTATCCTCAATGAAAAGTTTCCCCACTGTCTAAAAGTTATTCTGTGGGTAAATTGTTCCACCGACTTAAATCAATGCGAATAAGGAAAATAGAATTTGTTTATAATTATTAATTTTTCATATGTATTTTTCATTTTAATTTACCAACCCCTTTAATCCACGGCCATTAAAAAGCAAAACTAATATCATTCTGAGCTCTTTTATTTAGATAAAGAGTATCTATGAATTTTGGGAAGGTATCACCAATCCAATTCAAAGCGGACCTGAAAGTAATGGCAATGAAGAAATACTTGACACTCCTCAGAACTGGAACCGCATCACTAGATATAGTTTCGTGTCAATACAAGCACTCTTCTTTTGTGGGTGGGGGTCTTACCCCTCCTCATGGGATGCAATTAGCGTATTTCAAACCCCGCAGACATGGCTAGGAATAAGTCTCAGTGAGACTTCATCTTGCATCACTCTTTCCTCATGAAGCTTGTTTTTCTAATGACAATTGCTTTACTGCTTGATAAATAATTCTTTTAAAGTTGACAAAACATCAAATCCTTCCACGGAAGCAACTTCGGCTTAATTCGCCCGGTTTATCAACACTAATTTTAATTATGTTTTACATATATTTTATGTTTTAGCAATAGTAATTGGCCCAGTCGGCTGGGATGTAGAATACACCGACTGCACCTCTGCAGATGGGGTAAGACCCCCCCCCAATGAGTGTACTGATATATGACGCTAAACAATCTGATGGTGAGGTTCCAGTAATGCTGGGGCTTTGGACAATGCGGAGTGCCCCTTCATTGCCACTGCTCCCAGGTCCACTCGGGCCCGGCGTGGTAGCACCTGATAGGGCTCAATCTATGGATTAAATAGAACTAACGACATATTTATGCTATACTGAATTGTTTGAAATAGAAATGTTTTTTACAATTAAACTGTGTACTTATGCTAAACTGAATTGTTTAAAATAGAACTGTTTATTTACATAAAAATGGATTTGACGTTAAATAATCTACAATGGTTGATATGCCATAAAACCCAACCAACTACGTAATAGTAATAATAACATTCATGTTCAATCTTTTAGTAGTGATTAAACTGAATTATTAGTGCTGAATAAAAAATACCTGAATCCATTTAAATGTGCACAAGCAATAAATAGAGGTAGTTGAACCAATTTGATAGTGCGCAAACAATAAATAGTATTTATTAGTATATTATTAGTTATCAGGAAGTGTACACTTATAAACAGGAATTTACATGTCGATATGCCATTAAACCAAATGACGAGTCAAATAAAACTCTTCAATATTTTCCTAGAGATTATTAAACTATACAGCAGCGTGCAAGTTTTTCGTATTAGATAGGGATACTTGACAATTAGAATTACTGTGATGTTAAATAGCAATACTTGAAACTATTTAAATGTGTGTAACCAAATGAGCTCTGATTTGTTTTAAAATGTTACGTACAAATTATTCGCTTACAAATATATACATATATATATATATATATATATATATATATATGGGGGGGGGCGGGGAAACCTTCAGCTGTCATATTGCGGGGTATGATCAAGAAAGGAAAGAAATTGTTCTGACTGAAACCATTCTTTTCATCACTCACCCGCTCTTCCCTTTTCGCACTCTCTACCTTTGATTCCCCTTTTCCACTAAAAGACAGCGGAAATATGTATATATACATTAAGATCCGCAGATATACGTATATATGTATGCGCGAGCGACAGCACTTACACAAACTAACATTCAGAAGAGTATAAACTTAAGCATTCATATGCAAAAACAAAAACATTTCAATATCACCAACACAAAAAATTGACCTTATGAAACCCAAAGTAACAGACTCCACCATGAAATATATATATAATTTGGCATAAATTAATCCCCAAGGGTTTGATATGCCATCATACGTAACCGAACCAAACTTAAATTAATGTCATACAGAAAGCTTAATTTTTTTAAACGCTTTTTTTTTCTCCGTACTGTTTACCCTCTTCCGTAGAATGATATTTCGAGAAGATGCAATGAAAAGCAAATAAAATTAAGAAGAAAGAAATATTAGTCAAAAATTGATAATAGTTGACAATGCTTCATCTGATAAAATATTCAACACAGACCGCTGTCGCCGGTGGGAAATAGACAATTACTGCAACTAATGTTACTGGATGAAGAATCGGATGATAAGATAATGTTCAAGATTGTCTACTCGTTATGACCTCTAACCAATGAAATATCCAGTTTTTCATCTACAGTCGTGAGTCGTATAACGTTCGACTTAACAACATCCGTTCGCTTATACGTTGCAATTATTAAAAAATAAATCCAAACGACAGTGTGGATTAAGCAGTTTACAAACACTATATATTTTTTAAAGTACTGTTTTTTATTTCATTTTGTTTTTCTATTATTTATTTTTTAAGTTTGTTTTTGCGCTTAAAAATAAAAAAAAGACTTCAACACATTGTCCAAATATCCTTTCGATAGGGTTTAGAATATGCTGCAACTCTTGAAGAGAGTTAAGACCCCCATTCCTAAAAGGGGTGTCCTGAGCATAACGCTAAACAGCATTTAGTAACGTACGACTATATATAAAATGTATATAAGTTCTGGTATATGATCGCAGGTAAGGGTACCTCGTAAGAATTGAACTCATTACTCAAAAGTGTGACTAGCTTGCTTGCCATCACACGTAAATATTTTAATGTATTTGTATCCTTAGAATCATCTTCTGAGTATTCGATACGGTTCGATAAAAGAGAAAACAACAGCACTATTCGATTCGACAGTGTTCGATCAAGCTAACTCAATAACGTGGCAGTACAACACGAAATAATCTTAAAGTTGTGTATATATACATATATATATATATATATATATATATATAGTGTTCGTGTGTCTGTATGTTCATGTGTTGAGAGAAATCTACTTAAAGTCAACATTTTCCTCATGCAAAGAACTTGATCACGATTGTCACCATCGAAAATCAGGTATTCAGAGTTTCGTATAGTAAATGTTTGCAAGAAAAGCCAATTAAGTTGTGAAAAGCATTGGAAGAGTGTGTCGTGTCAGTGCAATGATCCCACATGCTGAGCCAGTGAATGATGTTTCGTGCTGTCTAGTGATTGGGGAAATGAAGAATCCTATGATCGAAGTCAAAATTGAAGGAATGTTTTCATTAACAGAATCAGACTGGCGAATGCTTGGATATAGAACAAACCACGAACCCACCGAATGTTCAACACTCGTCTTGTAAATGGAGTGATAACGAACTTTTGAAGGAAAGTATAGTGGCTTCAGGTTTGAATGAGCAAATGGGCGGCAAGACGGCCAGAAAGTAGTAAAAAGCAGTGACGTGATGCTGGTATTGACTCCTCTTCCTCTTTTGTCTCTCTTTGCCAGTGATAAAAAACAATGTTTTTACGCAGACAGCTTGTGCACAAACCTCACAATATTCACTCTATTTGCTCAAGTGAGTGTCAGATGCAATATGTACTTCTCTTAGTTGTGTATCATATTTCAACTTAGTCATTTACTCATTGCTGCCGTAGATAGGTCGTTTATAAACAGTGTGGATATAAATATAATTGGTTACTCTGGGCTGTCAATTTCAGAATCGAACCAGAACCCGTTTTTTGATACGCTCACAGGTCATTTAGGAGGCGGTATACAAGTCTTTTTTAAAAATTCCTTTTAAGTATTTTGCTTTTTTTTATTTTTATGCGCTTTTATTGCTGTAGTTGATGAGGGGAGCCTATTTTATTGATGTTGTTCTTGTTTTTTTTATACGTAACCAGGTCTTTGTTATAAATATTCATCTAGTTTATCTTTTCTCTTTTTTTTTTTTAATTCGGGTTCTGGTCTTTTGGGAGGTTTTAGGATATCCATGCTGGTCTTCCTTTTTATACTTGTTCAGGTTAGTTTTTTTACTTAGATTTCAGGGTTGTTGTTTTTTGGGGGTTTTTTTTCCTTTTTTTAAAAAATTAATATTCAGGTTTTGTTGGTCTTCTTCTTATGGTTACATTTAGGCCTCTTTTTGTTTTTAATAAACATTCAAATTTATTTTTCGTGTTTTTTTCGATTGGGATTCAGGTCTTTCTTTTTGTTTCTAATACAAATGCAAGGCTTTCTTTGATTTTTAAAAAGAAATTCAGGACTCTTTTTGTCTTGTCAATAGACATTCAGAGGCATTCGTTTTTTTTTTATTGTTTTTGTTTATTAAATAGGCTTTTAGGTCATTTTAATAAACGACTACTTTTTTTAGTTTTTAATAGCATTCACTTTTTTTAAAAATGCTTTCAGTTCTTTCTTAGTATTTTCAAAAGGCATTCAAGTCTTTTTTTATTTTCAATAATCATTCAAGCTTCTGTGTTGATTTTTTAATACGCAGTTAAGTCGTTTTTGTTGTTTTTGACACATATTGATGTCATTGTTTTGTTTTTTTTAATGTTGTTTTTTAATACGTACACAGCCATTTTTAAACACGCATTCAGATCATTTTCATAGTTGAATACGCGTTAATGTCCTGAAGTTTTAAATGAGACCTCATAGAATTTTATCTATGAAAAAAGGAATTTCTGGCGCATATCACGATCCATAACTTGTAAAGAGATACCATGGTCTGATTAATACAAACGTTATCTGTATTCAACAAGAAACGTTATGTAATATGCATCTAAAATGCATTTCAATACAAGCCAAGAACAAGAAAAGATACCGAATTATTGCTTTTGTATTTTTTCGCTAAGGCAAATGACATACGGCTATTTTCGTAAACGTCTACCGGAATACCTTCCCAACATTCATAGATACTCTTTATCTGAATAGACGAGCTCAGACTAATATTGAACGGCACATTTGCACACATTATACAGTCAGGAAATGAGAATGCAATTCCATGGCCAAAGAGAGGGCCCCCATTTTCTCTTCTGAGTATTCAAGGTGCGTTCAAGCACCTCTTTATAAAACGCTACAACTTATTTCCAATTTCCAAGTGGGCCTGCATGGTCCTTTATATGAAAGGCATCTATTATTTCCTCTTCAACTGCTAAGGAAATGCTGAGCACAATAACAGACCGCTTTCCTTTTAGTACCGACTTTGTCATGAGATAAGTGCCAGTAATGAACTTCTGAAGAGGTCGCTTACATCTAATTCGACCGAATCGATGTTAAGGTTAATCAGACCTCTTTCTTAAAAGCGAGCAAGACCGCTATTTTGCAAGAACCATTTTGCAAGTGAGATTTAGGTCCATTCATAATGAGTGTATCGAAGTAACGATTATATTTCTATTCTTCCAGAGACGAAACTGACAATTTATTCTGGCCAATCTCCTGCTATTAGATCATATTAAATATTATTAAATATTTCTTTATGCATCGAACCTAAATATTTGCAAATTGATAAACTCAGAGTGGTATATTTTTTTTTTTTTTTTACAGAAAACAGCAATAAAGAAATATTGAAAATTACAGAAAATGCTTTTTTCTTCTTCGTTTCATTTCCCACAAAATGTACCAAAATCTCAATTAAACCTTAATCATCATTGCATATATGTCATCGTAACCCAGGAAAAATGGCACTATGACGGGAAGCAAAGACGAACTTATAAATGACGTTCTACTATGGACCCTGTCCCATGGTTGTGCCAGTGTTGGCCGACCAGCAAGAACTTAACTACCATTGCTTTGCACGGACACAGGATGTGGTTTAAAACGATTGGGATGGATGGAGAGCAAGAGAGAGTCAGAGAGAGAGTCAGGGAAGTTCATGATGATGATGATACTATTTACCAACCCCTCCGCTCGGGCAGGATATGACACAAGGTCAGTTTTTTTTAAGCGGAGTTTAACAGGTTTGAATTCAGAGTTTTCCTTCTCCTAGACTAGTTGCCAAACCAAGGCTGAAGAACCTAGTCTGTCCTACTATTTACCCATAGCTGGAGGGAGAATAATTGGATTCATACCTTTCCCAAGGGTATTAGTGCTATGTGAAATGCAATCAGTCTCGTCCAGGATTTGAACTCGTGTCGCCGTGTCCAATTCCTACGACGATAACGACTACACCACGACTACACCACGGGCACCTCCCTTCATAATGATGATGATGAATGCTTAAAATGCTCTCGTCTTGAGAAAAAAATTTAATTGTACCACATTAACTAACAAAATTTTAATTTTCTTAGAATATGTAGACTGTATCCAGTTCTGAATGGTCAGACACACACCCCAAAATTGAAGTGTCCAGGGTAGGGCGCTTTACTGTGTTTACTTTTAAGGCCCTGATTCTAGATATCTAAGGTGCGTGGAGTACCCTTCTATTGCCATTACTCTTTGTTTCACACTGAACCCGAGCGGCTTTAGTTGTTAAGGTCCAATCTCCATAATCTCGGAGCATAAAAAAACCCTCATGATTGACATGCAGTTGAAATCAATTCATTATATTTTCTTGTAACTGAAAATGTTATTTCCAAATTGTAAAGTAAATAAAAAGTATTTATTTTTCTCTTCGGACTTTTCTTTAATGAAATGAAATTTTCAAATTTGTCTATTTCCCCGAATATTCCACGTAAATTCAATACTGAATAGCTGAGAAAATTTTCCAGAACATTTTTTTTTTCTTTTGCATTTTTGTATGTTTTTGGTATATATAAATTTTGATTCATATGGTGATTTATTCAGATCTTATGTAAATGAAAATCTGTAAAGTTGCCTGTTTTTACATAGAAAATTGATTAATTTGTAATTTTCTTTATCCAGAATAGAAACCTAAAATTTGACAGGAATAATGTACATTTTCTATACTTTTACAGAGTAAGCAATTAAGAAATAAATCATACTGTCCAGGAACAACGTTTGTACGAGTGTAATTGAATGATAATTTTGTTGAGTCTTCGTTGCATTAGATGTCATTATTTTATTATCCAAATTCTCGTAGGTATTTATAAAATGCTAATTAAAGTTCTCTGCTTCCTGTATAGAAGTATCAACACCATTACAGACAGCTTATACAACGGGATCCCAACGGGTTCATGGGTCGTTTAGTAAAATATTAAAAATAAAGAGATTATCCATCTCTGAAAATAACAACTGCGATTGGCCTCAAGCCGTTAATTCCTTATCTCGTTGCTCTAAAATTATCATGTATACCTCCGAAGAAATCACTGAATTCCCTATCACGCGAAAAATAGATACTGATCGGCAACGCTAATATAATGTACGGAGATATTCTATGAATAACGGGGTATTTCCAGGTTGCAGCGTATATAAGCTTTAATAGACGAGTACACTAATAACAGGTTTTGCGTTTCTTCTGTGAATGAAAACTCGTTATAACGAAGCTTTATGTTGTAGCAACTTAACAGCCAAAATGACAAAGAAAAGACAAATCCAAATTTTTTTTTACTTCTCCCTTCTGCAATGTTCCGCTTAAATTTGAACCTGCTTTGAAGAAACTATCTCGTTAATTTATAGGCACTTAGAAAAGAAAGCAAGCAGATGCACACATTTGATTTGCTTTCACGTTCGAGAGTGTCTGCACATGCTATCTCGTATCAATCATGTAGGATTTCTCTCTCTCTCTCTCTCTCTCTCTCTCTCTCTCATATATATATATATATATACTTAAACTTTCTCAATCATTATTATTTATCATTTTAACGAGTGTTATCATTTATCTTCCTAATTCTGATTTTTTTTTTCATCTCACCTCACTCGGGTCATAACTTCGGAAACAAAAATAAAAGATACTCATAGCCAGTGACTTTTACAAAACCAGCTACGTGAGTATTAATGATTTTATGCGAGTCGAAATAACACCTTATTTAGAAGTTTAGGCAATAATTGAATGTAATTGTCACACAACTTTAGTTTTAACAACTACTGTAAACTGCTGAGTAAAAGTCGACTTGACGTAAGTCGACCTTAAGATTTTTAGCTCACAATTCTGAATAAGGCCTTTTATAAGTCGATTTCCAAACATATTGTAGGCTATTGTGACGTTCCGGTTACTGCTTGCAGTAAGTGTATAAGTGATTCGAAATGGCGTGTGAAATAGCGTAAATATAATACTTTATTTGTATTACAGTTTTATTATTTTACTGTAGTTTAGGTGTTAATTTGTTAAACATGTTCACTAAACATGAGTTGAAGTTGTTCATGTGTGCAGCCGTCTGTCGGAATTGTGTTAAGTGGTGTATATCGATTGTTAAAAGTTTTGTCCCACTGGTTGACCACTCTGTGGTAAAGACTTGGATTTTAGCCTTGCCGTGTAAGTCGACCCCTAGTTTGGTCAGGATTTTCGTCAGGCTCAAAAACTTTACTGGTACACTGCAATTTACGGTATTTATAAACCTAATTGGTGAATTAAATGTTAATGATTTGAATCAGACAAAAATAGTTTTTTTAAGCTTGTCAATTGTCTACACTTAGTTAGGGTTTCGGTTCATTGGCCTAGCGGTTAGTGTTTGCTCAAAGGCCCGGGAGACCAGGGTTCAATCCCAGATCGAATCATATCGACGACTCAAAAATGGTACTTACTGGCTCTTTCCTTAACACTCAACATTATAAGTTTTGGATCAAGGGTAAAGTGGAGCAATCCCGGTTAAGGAGTAGCACCCTTTCCAACACCTCGGTGTAGTAGCTATTGAAAAGGATCCTTCGGGTCCCCATCGACTGGGGGCGCCATCTTTGCTTTTTACTTTTAGTTAGGATTACTTCAATATGGCTTCCAAGTCTATATTTTTAGAGACCCTTTCTTGATGAAAGCCTTTGTTTATCAATGAAAAATTAATTATACGTTAAAACCATTTTTTAGTCAGTATGCATAGTAAATTTGATAGCTCTATATCAAACAATTTGCTTTCTTTGTTTAATAGCATATCAAACTTTGCGGGTTATTTGATACCAAAGCCATTTCCATGGAACAACAGTCTTCATCATCATCACTGAGGTGTGCTGAGAGTACATCTCGATGATGATAGAGTTCTCTGATTCTCTCTCTCTCGCCATCCATCCCTATGTAAGTCATTTCTGATCACCCAATAATGGCGCGTCCATTTGTCTGAGTCCATAAAAAACGTTGCCAACATGTTCGTCCTTACTTCTCCAGCAGTGTCCCACATCTCTTGTTGATCTTACATGGAGGATTTTTTATACCTTTCCAGAGGGTATTAGTCCAAAAGTGAACGTAATAGCACGACTGGAGTTCGAACAAGCATACTACGATGTCACAGTCAAACACGTTAGCCACTACCTCACAGTTAAGGATACTACTGAGGACGAATTTCTCCCAGTTGCTCATATAAAATGGAAAATAGATCTTTTAACCAATGGAGCAACTTAAATAAGAGCACTTTTTTTTTTTTTGCAAATGGGGAAACTTAAGATCGGAATTAAAATTATTACTAAGATTCATTGTTTATATATATATATATGTATGTATATATGTAACTGTGACCCAGAAAATACACACCATAGCGCGATTTTTGTTGGAGAAATATACCTAAAATGTTATAACTTGGGTGTTTTACACGTCTATAAGGGGAGACAGCATAATCTGAGCTCTGCCGACAGGACTGTCCATTAAATAGATGTATGTATACACTTGATATTTTGATTCTTGTCATACTTAGCGAATAAAGTTTTCCATGAAAGCATCGGCAAAAATCAAGATAAAATACTTAAAAAAAAAAAAAAAAAAAAAACAAGAGCTCTCCTCTTTCCTGGAGATCCGAAAATTTTCCAGCTAACTTTTGGAAAGCGTTAAATGTCGACACTGAGCACTGGTAGGAAATGTTTTCATCTGTTAGATGATGCTTGGTAATCAATGAATTAGGCTGAATAGTTCAGTGATAGGTTATGTGACAATAGAATGACAAATTGCACCGGACTGAAATAACCGACTGAAATCAAATGGAAGAGAAAAATGATCTTCATTTCTTGGAAATAGTGTCGTATATTTTCCGGTCACTAATCTTCAGGACATAAGTATATCATATCGTATATAGAAAGTCGTGTCTTATTTCACGTCACGTCAAATTAGAAATCTGCACAATGTGTTTAAATCAGTGCAGAAAGCGAAAATCTTTAATCATTTTGACTTTTCCCGGGGGATCTGAGCGATACTACCATATTCAAGAAGGCATGGGAACTTATTTCTGGCTGTATAATATTTACCAAATACCTTCATGTTTTTTGAAAGCATTGCTGAATTTGTTATATAATAGCCGAGGGATCTCGGTTCATGCCTTTGAGTTTAGTTAGGGTGAGAACCTTTCGGCTCAGCACATGGGTTAGTTAGGTGCAACATTGAGGCAGGTGTTAACGCGGGCGCACTGGCGGATGGATGTGTCACTCAGATGTCATAATAGTCCGAGGGGGTGACAGGGTGCGGGTGACGTCACGCACCGGAAGCGCGCGGAGGTTTGTGTGAGAATCTGAAGGAAGTTAAGAGTTGGATACTAGACGCCAAACGAGAAGGATCGATTTTGGAGCTCGCAGACGCGAGGCGAACGTGCGCCCTATGAGGGCCGCTCGAGTTGGGGGCCAAATGAATAAGACAGCTTAGAAGATTGTGTCTCTCCTTCTTACGTCGAGACCTTTAACTCAAAGTTAATAAAAAGGTTTTGTACCTGAACAAGAAGTCGTTACGTGTTTTCGAATTCCGAGATTCCTATGTTCGTTATATGTTCTATCGATATGAACGTTATATGTCCATTTTGCACATAGCGTTAATTGCGAATATGGTACAAATTTATCTAGACTTCATTTACCAAATATAGATAAGACACAATCCCAAAAGCGTGGAGCATCTTAAGAGAACAAAACTCACTGACAATGAACCGCTAGCCTAGCGCGCTAACCACCTGGACCTTAGAATATACAGACTATATTACCTTCAGGGAGGTAAGACCTCTCCTCAAAAGGGCAGGCTTGGGTATGAAACTGAATTACTTTTGATGAAGAGGCTCTACTCCAAGGAGTGTAGACTACTCCTTAATTGCAATGAGTCCTCGGTTCACTCTGATCCGGAGCAGTATTACCTATTATGGTCTCCCGTCTGAGTTAAATAGGTCTGTTTGAAAATCATTTGTATTAGATAGGAATACTTGATATGCAAAAAATCTTAAGAAATTAAACAAAAATATAAATATGCGGATCATTCAATAAAAAAGGTGGATGGTATCTCGGAAGTTGGTAGTAAGGAGCACTTTTTATAGTTGCAGCTTTTTCAGAGAAATCAATCGTATTGAATTCTTTCATGCCCCAGAAGATAGTCAGAATATCCATCTTTATTGACCACATCATTCGGAGTTTTTTTCTTTACCAGAGAGCGTGTTTCCACTCCATGGCTTTTCTTTTCGACAAAGGTTCATAGTAGTAAACTCATGTTTAGACGATTCGTAAACACTTTTTATACTAAAACATGCTTCTCCGTACGCATCACATATTCCTTTGTAAATTTCTCCTGATTTGCAAAAGGTTGATATACCATAAAAACCAACCAACCAACCAACTTGATTTGCATTTCTCAACCACCAAAAATTTAGTGACAAACCTTTGGAGCACTGTATTTCCTTTACCGCCATTTTTAATTGCCTTAAAAGAATATTCTTACGAGATTAAGATAATTTTTGCTAAAAACCTATTCCAAACCACGCAGAGCTTACATTTATGGAAAAAGAAAATTATCTTGCCTTTTCAAAAAAAAATCCCTTTTTTACTGACTACCTAGTTGGCTGGGGCTGTAGAATACACCGACTGAATCTCTGCTAACGAGTGTCCTGTTAATGACATTAAACAACCTGATGGTGACGCTCTAGTAATGCTGGAGCTTTGGGAAATTCGGAGTATCTTATCATTGCCATCTTTCCCAGGTCTACACTGGTCTGAAATGGTATCACCTGATAGAATCCTATCTATGGGTCAAATAGAACTGTCTGACATTTGAACTGAATGCAAACAAGTGACTTATGTTAAATTGAATTGTTAGAAATAGAACTGTTAGAACATTCAAGTGTGAGTATCGACAAAATGTGTTTAAAAATGATATTCAATATATATTTTTTATTCAAAATCAGGATTTGACTTTAAATAACCAACAATGGTTGATATGCCATAAAACAAAACCTAACCTTATTTACTGAATAAAGCTCGAAAAACGCAATCTACGTAATTCTCTAAACTTTTGGCTTAAAATAACTCCTGAAAGGTTAGCATGCCATTAATTGAAAGCCAGGTCTTTTCTTGAATTTTGAATAGGCGTTCAGCACTTTTTTGTTTTGTCAATAGACATTCAGGTTTATAGTTGATGTTTTTTTAATTAAACATTCAGGTCTTTTTTGTTGGATTGTTTTTGTTATGTTTTGCTTTAATTCAAATAACCCCAGACAAATTGTCTTGCCATTAAAATCCTTCAATTAAGGGTAAGTCCCCGTGGTCTGTGGCTAACCTATTGGACTGTGACATCTTATTAAGCTGAGTTCGAACTCCATTAGTTTCACTTTTAGACTAACATCTGTGAAAAAGTATGAAGCCCCTTTATTCTCCCAGTTATGGGTCAAATAATACCACTACTATTCTTCTCCAAGGATGGTTTTGGCATTAAATAACCCTCGAAGTATGACATGCAATTAAACAAAAAAAACCAAAGCAAAGAAATTAATTGCTAATCAGCACGCTAATCATAACACTACGAAAGAGATCCAAAATGTAATCATAATACGCCAAATATGGATCGAACTTAAAACCCAGTAACAATTTATATTCGCGACGATTAATTTACTAAGCTCCGTTTAATTTTCCACAGAGTTAGAAATATGGAGGACCTCGTGAAAATTGATCTTATTAATAATCATCTCACTTGCTCCTTAACCATTACAGCCAGGCATGCATAAATCTAAGTATAATTTATATTTGGCACAATATCACAATGGCTCCTTGGGAAGATCAAAATCACTACTCGATTAAAGATGATCTACGAGACTAGCTTGTTAACCATTACACCAAGATGAGCCTTCCTGCACTTATGCAAAAATGTGTTAGGCATCTACACTCTTCGGCCGCTATATTTTCTGGCTTCTTCTTTTGTCGGAGTTTGTAACTTGATTCGTTAAAAGAAATGAACTACAACAAAAGACACCTGAAGAGGACCGAAATTATTGTGGCCGAAACGTTAGGTTTGGTTTCTTTGTTTAATGACATGTCAACCTTTGTTGGTTATTTAATGCCAAAGCCATTCTCCAAGAAGAACAGTAATGGTACTATTTAACCCATAGCTGGGAGGACAAGGGTGGGGTCATACCTTTCCTAAGAGTATTTACCCGAAAGTGAACGTAATAGCGCTACTGGAGTACGAACTCGCGTACTACGATTCCGCAGTCCATCTCTTTAACCATTACACCACGAGGACACCACCCGCCGAACCGTTAGTATTACGACCAACATGAAGGTGATAATACGAAATGATTATTAGTAATAGCAAATCTACGCCTAAGAAATTTAGATATATATTAAAACATTACTGCCAGAAAAATACTCACATTCGGAGAGTGTTTGAAATGAGTGTAATACTAATTCATTGGTTATTAAAATTGAATCCTTGTATAAGGAAAATATAGTGAAATGTTAGAGGAGATATTTATACAGTAGTATCTTCACCTATGCAGTTTTCATTAAGACATTTAAACTGGTGTGCTCTATGACCTTAACTTAGTGCAATTTTTTTTATTATTATCAGATATTTTTATAAACTTCATTTTCTGAATGACCTTCGGAGGACCTTGGTGGTGTAATGGTTAAAACGCTGGACTGCTGAATCGTAGTACGTGAGTTCAAACTGCCGTCGCGCTATTACGTTCTCTTTTGGACAAATACTCTTGGGAAAGGTATAAACTCCCTTATCCTCCCTGCTTTGGGTTAAATCGTACTACCACTGTCTTTCTAAAAAGAAAGTATGGCTTTGGCATTAAGTAACCTACAAAGGTTGATATGCCATTTAGAGACTAAACTGATTAATCTTAACAGAAAAGAAATATTTTGGCTTTTCCTTCCCCGTTTATTAAAAAACGATGAATTCTAACATTGCTTTAAATTGCACTATTTTTAGATTTTTAACTGAGGAAATTAATTTGATACACTGAAAATTCCTCTCCCTATTATAAATTAAGATTATTAGTTCTTCCGTGCACCTGTCTGGGCATTAACCTGGAACATTGTTTTAACCTTTTTTTCTAATTATTTCATTCATTCGAGTCATTGAACAAATTTGGCAATGCAACAGTCTAATTGTTTTAACCGATTTTCACTTTTTAAAAAATCGTTGAAAAGCAGAAGAATAACCCTCAGTTCCATTAATCTAAAAGACTATCCTGGTATTTAAATCTTCGAATTCATTAAAGTTCCAACATTTTTCATTTTTACTGGTCCAGCTACAATATTCATATCCCGGAGCAATGGTTGTATGGTTCAAAAAAAGGTTAAGACTTTTCTCTAAATTCGATTTAATATTGTTGGTAGAGGATAACAATTTAATTAAGGGAAAAAAATCACGCAGTTGCTTTAAATTTTCAATCTTTTTCTTTGAAATAATAGAATCATCCATTGGTAATGTTCAATTCGCTCACACAAAAACATATTGTTTTTTCATTTAGTTTCTGGTAATCATAAATAGAGCTTTAGGCGATGACATGAATGCTTATATTATTCTTAATCCTTTGGAAATGCAGCAATTAGTTCTGCTTCAGAAGAAATCATTGACAATTTACATCAGGTGCGTTTGTGCATGCCTTTCGCTTCTCTTTTTATTATCACCCTTTTTTAACAAGATAGTAAGGAAGCATCTGGTATATATTTTCGATCGGCCATTTTAATTTTTAAAGAAAATCCAAAAATGCTATCCTGTAAGGCAATAAAAAGATGCTGGTTTTATTTTATTCCAAAAGTAAAAAAAAAGGTGGGGAAGAATGCAGCAATGCATTTCTTTTTCACTGTTTGATTTAATTAAATATTATTGAAACCAATTTTCTCGTGTTTTCGTGATAATTCAACAAGACATGCGTGTCTTGAATAAATTGTTAAAGGAGAAAGGTTATAAAATTGTTTTCTAAGGAAAAAGATAAGGCCTACAGAATAAAACGTTTTTATCGCCTTTTTTTTTTTTTGCTTTTTGCTTTTAATTGGGAAAAATATGTTATTTTAATAAATACCCTTTATTCATACTTTACCTTCCAAAGTTTATTCTAAACATGGATCTCGAAATAAATTACGGGACTGTTGTGGGGTGAGTGTTCGCCAATATTCCTGGAGACCGGGGTTCATTCCCAGGTCGAGTCATACCAAAGACTTTTTAAAAAATGGTACTTGATACCTCCTTGCTTGTCACTCAGCATTATAAAGTACGTATCAAGGGTAAAGTGGAGCAATCCAGGAAAAGGAGTAGCACCCTTCCCTACACCTTGGTGTAGTAGCTATTTAAAAGGAAGCCTTCGAGTCACCCTCGACTAAAGTCGTCAATAACTTATTCACAAATTGATATTTTTTTTTTTGCTTCACATCCTATAACTTTTTTATAGTTCACTTTCTTCCCTTCTCTCCTCAACTTTGAATTCTTTTTCTCATTTTGTCTCACCTCTTTTCCCCCATGCTTTCTCTCTTCACAATAATTACTTATAAGCTTAGTAAATAACACGAACATATGAAACCGAGAGAGATAAAAAATAGAATAACGGTTAAGCTTAGGTTTTGTGGCATATCAACTATTGTTGGTTGTTTAATGCTATATCCTGTTTTTACATATATATCAAATAGATGATTTGTTTACGTATTTAGACGATGCACACAGATAAATGATCAAACAGTTCTCTTTCTAAAAATTTAATTTAGCGTAAGCCAGCGAAGTTAAATTTCCAAGTATTGCTATGTATAACTAATACCTAACGATTAGACATCTGTCATTTCTTTGCATACGATTAAATGACCAAAAAGTTCTATTTCAAACTATTCATTATAACATGAGTTATTTGCTTGCACATAGTTTGATTGTCAAACTGTTTTATTTGACCCACAAATAGGACCCTATCGGGTGCTACCACTTCGCGCCAGAGTGAACCTGGGAGCTTTGAAAATGAAGGGGAACGCTGCATTCCCTAAAGCTCCAGGACTAGAGCCTCGGCATTAATTTTTTTTTATGTCATAATCAGAACCCTCGTTGTGGGGTGGAATCTTAGCTCTCTGAAAAGATGCAGTCGGTATATTCTACAGCTCCAGACGACTGGGCTGGGTTTTGGACTTCTTCGAACCAGCTTTATCTCATCAACTAATGTATTTAATCAAGATTCTCTGAGACGAAGAATATAAAAACAAACCACACCGTTAGTTTATCCTTTGATATTTCTGAAAAGTATTGGTCCTTCTGATCGGGCCATTGGCCTAATGAGTAGAGTGTTCGCCAAAGGTCCGGGAGATCGAGGTTCAATCTCAAGTCGTCATACCAAAGACTCAAAAATGGTACTTGATGCCGCCTATGTTAACACATCATTATAAGGAAAGGATCAAGGGTAAAGTGGAGTAATCATGAAAATGGAGTAGCGCCTTCTCCTACACCTCGGTGGAGTAGCTATTGAAAAGGGAGCCTTCGGGTCACCCTCGACTAAGGTCACCAACTTTACTTTTGTTGTTCCTCGTTGTAGAATAAGTGGCCGATTAAAAATGAAAAAAAAAAAAAAAAACAAGATTATACAAACAAATGGTCTATATTAGTATTTTACTCAAGTTGTTATTTGTGTCGATCAATTTTCATTTCTGTCTAAATTTACATCCTTTGTGGAATAAAAACAAGTGCATATCTACTAAGAATTACTTCCTTCTCTTTGACCATCTTCCACCAAATCGCTTTTGACTGGAGCTGATCCCACTGGCACTGAGTTTCTCTAAAAATCCAAAAAGTAACATCAATAATCGCACCTCGTTGCACGAACCATTTCCATTTTGAGATTCGTTGTAACGTTAAACGGATAAAGATCGATTTTTCTCGGTGCGATTTTTAATCAGTGAAAAATCGACTTCCCTGAGTTAATTCATTGAAAAAAAAAAAGGAAAAAAGAATGGAATAAAGTTAAGATATCATTTTGAAATGGAGGAAAATCCGATATAAGGCGGTGATCATCCTGGCTGTTGTGGTGCCACTGAATTCTTGATGTCGTTATGAGTTGCTTGAATTGTTTAATGCATTATATTGTTTTATTCGGAATTGGGAATACGTGACCCAGCCTGAGTCGATCGCTTCTTCCGTATTATTGGCTGCATTTTCTTTACACTTAGGTACTATTTACCAACCCCTCCGCTCGGGCAGGATATGACACAAGGTCAATTTTTAAGCGGAGTTTAACAGGTTTGAATTCAGAGTTTTCCTTCTCCAAGACTAGTTGCCTAACCAAGGCTGAAGAACCTAGTCTGTCCTACTATTTACCCATAGCTGGAGGGACAATAATTGGATTCATACCTTTCCCAAGGGTATTAGTGCAATGTGAAATGCAATCGGTCTCGTCCAGGATTTGAACTCGTATCGCCGCGTTCATTTCCTACGGCGATAACGACTACACCACGGGCACCTCCTTTACACTTAGGGTGTCCTCGTGGTGTAATGGTTAAAGCGATGAACTGCGGAATCGTAGTACGCGAGTTCGTACTCCAGTCGCGCTATTACGTTCACTTTCGGGCAAATACCCTTGGGAAAGGTATGAACCCCCTTATTCTCCCTCCTTTATGGGTAAATAGTAGGACGGACTAGGTTCTTCAGCCTTGGTGAGGCAACTAGTCTAGGAGAAGGAAAACTCTGAATTCAAACCTGTTAAACTCCGCTTAAAAATTGACCTTGTGTCATATCCTGCCCGAGCGGAGGGGTTGGTAAATAGTACCTCCTTTACACTTAGGTGAGTCAAAAATTTTGCAATATATTTGACACGTGAGGTATAGTTGCTCTGGATGCTTTTATAAAGGTAACAAAACACAAAGGACTTTGAGATACCGAGCTCGCCTGATACTCTTCAAGTATTTCTCACACGGATTGGCCTCTATGGCTTGAAGCACGCCTCCGGAATCCATGAGTTTAGACCTTGGTTGATTGTCGAGAATTTGGAAACCCAGGCAAATTTTTTTGAACTGCCAGTTTACTGTACTGAGATCAATTGCGCCTTCACCTTCTGCACAACGAAGGTTTTTGATTGCTATAGCCCAGTTCTATTTCGTAAACCTTAGTTTCGTAAATTAGTCTACGTTGCATGTTTATCTGTGCGGTTTTCAAATTACATGTAGAGAAAAGCAATGCAAAAACTGACAACATATCAACCACCACGGGTTAGGGTTAGGATACTATGAACTGCTTCGTTCTCGTGATATTCGTAGCACAAACTAGCATACACCAAAATATTGAAGAAAATTTTTAAGCTGCCTTAATAAAAAGGAATGTATAATATCAGCTGAATTTTCTATGGTCAGGATATGATAAAGGATCATTTTAAAACAGTAAATTGATCACCCATCCAGGTAGTTGACAAGCTACTGAACTTTAGTAATCTGGCGGGAACCGGTGTTTTCACTATAAAGTCAGCATGTATCTAGTTGGCAGTTCAAGATAGCGAAAATATTAATCGACTTATTGACTGAATCAGAGGCGAGATTATTCTTTTTATTATATAAAATAATTTAACTGAATGGGGGCGTAAAATCATAAAAGGCTAATTAAATATTTTAATGTTTGAATAATGATACTACGAAGGCACGGTTTCCGTGTAGATTTGGTTGGTTGTTTTGTTTTACGGCGTATCAACTCTTTTCGGGTCATTTAACGCCGAATTAAGTCATTTTGTTTAGTAGAAGTATAATTCAGTTTAGTAGATGTATAATTTTCTTGTTTGCACAGCCAAATGTTAAACTATTCTATTTCAAACAATTCAATTTAACATACGAAAACAGTTCTGTTTTAAGCAATTCAGTTTAGTATCAGTACAATTTAGTTCTATTAACCCATAGATAGGACCCTATCAGGAGCTAACACTCTAGGCTACAGTGGACCTGGTAGCATTCCCGAAAGCCCCAGAATTACTGGAACCTCACCATTAGATTGTTTAGTGTCATATCCGGGAGACTCGTTGAAGGGGGGGTCTTACCTATCTACTGAGATGGAGTCAGTGTATTCAACAGCCCCAGCCAATTGGGCAACAGGACACTCGTTGGGGCGGGGGTCTTACCCTCTGCCGAGATTTAGTCGGTGTATTCTACAGCTCCAGCCGACTGGGCCAGTTTCATTGTAGATCTTACTGGATTAATTACCTTTATACTCAATTTGAGTTAGCATTCTCCGAGTTTTAAAGGAAGGCTTAACGCTCAGAAATATGAAAAACTTGGGCAGCTGTATTCCTAGTCTTACGCATTCATAAACTCTTAGTCTTTCAAAAGGTTAACAACTTGATGCAATATTATCGACTTTTGCAGTGTTGACAAGGAAATTTTCAACTTGAATTTGTCTTTCATACATTTTTCCCAGTCAGTTGGGGCTGTAGAATATACCGACTACTTCACTGCAGGGGGGTAACGTCCCCTGACGAGTGTCCGGCATATGACACTAAATGATCTGATGGTGAAGTTCCAATGATGCTGGAGCTTTAGGGAATACGGAGCACCCCATCACTGACATCGCTCCCAGGTTCACGCTAGCCGGGAGTGATAGTACCTGATAGGGTTGAATCAATGAGTCAAATAGAACTAAACTGCGTACTAAATTGCTAGACTAAATTGTTTGGATTGGAACTGTTTTTGATATTGAAACTCTACTTATGCTAAACTGAATTGTTTAATATAGAACTGTTTTGACATTTAACTGTGAGTAAACAAAATGCTTGTGCTAAACTGATTTTTTTTTCAATAAGAACTGTTTGGCTAAACTGAATAGCTTAAAATAGAAATGTTTTTGACAATTAAACTGTGTACTTATGCTAAACTGAGTTGATAAATAGAAATGATAATTTGTATAAAAAATGGATTTGGCATTAAAAACCCATAAAGGTTGATATGCTATAAAACCGAACCAACCAACCAATTATCATATATTATTAGGATTTATGCTGGAAATAAGTCTCAACAACGTTCACTTTCAGAAAACGTCTGCTTTGAAAGCAATCATATAGTTTCAAGTAACTGAGTATAATTATTTGTAAACGGTTATAACATTAAGAAACAATTCTTCTCACAAATAACTTGCACATAGTTTTAAGGGTTTAAAGTTTTCCTATCTAATATAGATATTAACATTTGATGCATACATAGGAAGTTAAGAGGTACGACCACCTAAAGACAGCCTGGATGTTGGAGTAATGTCAATAAAGAGGTGACGCTACGCTCAGCAAAGGTTCAGGACTGAAACTTCACCAGTAGATGTAATTCAGTTTCATTCCGGGTGTAACAAATTGGGAAAGGTCTTTTCCCTCTACCAAGGATGCAGTTGGTATATTAAGTTCACTGACAAGGCAAGATTTTAAGAAGACGCATTAGATTTCAGTTCAATAACTTTTATGGTCTATCAGTTATTTCTGAACTGAAACGCTGCAAGTTAATAAATAAAGCACAAATTGTTAAACAAAATAGAAAACAACAACAACAGCACATCTAAGCGTGATTTTTGTTAGAGAACCAGTTCTACATACTCTAACTTAGAAAAGAAAATGATATACTATCCGATTTGGAAATTGATTATAATAGCGTGTGTTAATGTGTTCGGGACCCCTATAATTATTATTTCTTAAAGGAAATAGTTGTTAAATGTAAAATATAAAACAACTTTTTGATTTATATAAATATTTGTTCACAATTATTTATATTAACACTATATATATATATAGTTTCATGAAAAAATGTCCCAGCAGACCACCGAGTTTTCAACTGTATGTTAGATATCTAACTTTAATAAATAAATACAACCAAGAAATTTTATACCTATCTATTACAATTGCACGTATCTAATTTCCATTTTTCTCTTTCATTGATTTACTCGCTCGTTCCTTTTACTTCTTTCTTTGCGCTTCTTTTTATTAAATCTTATCCAAGCGTGACTTCGCTCTTCTCTTTGTACCTATCGCCATTTTCTATAGGATTTGCATAACCAGTACAGAGTTTTGCATTTGAAATCACCGCCTTTCACAATCAGGGGATATGAGTTTCCAATGTGGACAACTTTACAATACGGAGAACAATAAAACCACCCCAGAGGCAATCCCAGAGTAACAAATAAAGACGTACGTCTCAAAAGATGTACAATATATGAGAAGAAAGAGCGAAAGTAATTATAGACTTGCGTTTAATAAGCGTGTTTTGTGGCTGTTAACGCGTAAATTACTGACCATTACTAATTATCATATAAAAGGAAAGTTAATAAATGTGCCGTCAATCAAACATAGCAGAGATATATTACCTGAAGCAATAATAATTCTAACTTATAGAAACCCTGACTGAAACAATTAGGTATGACGGATAATGCGAGCAGCTTTAAGCAAATGTAATATCGCAAATGAGGAGTGTTGTTCAAAAGAATTAGAGATGAAATACAAAGCAAGGCTCAAGTCAATAATAGAAATAGAGAAATGTTGAACGGTTCTTTCTTATATTATTAATGAATTCCAACTGAGTATTCTTGGTTTTCTATATCGAAGATCAAAGTGTAGCAAAAGTCAGTATATAAATGTAGTTTAACTTTCATTTCAATGATCCACCTCTTGTCGAGAAGTTGACAATCATTGACAAATATTAATATGCTTACATTGAGAGATTTAGTCAATTAAAAATGAGAAATTCATAATAACAGTCAAAACTATTCATTAAATTGTATTTACTGTTTGAATCTTTGAAGATTTTTTTAAGACGGGTTTATTTGACACTGAAAATATCTGAAAAATCAACGAATATTTTTACATCATTCGGTAGGCAAGGCTTAGAATAGACTGACTGTAAATTCTGCCGCCCTCTAAAAAAAAAGTTAGGGGAATCCTCTATATGACACTAAACTGCATCGGATGGCGAGGCTCCGTTTCTGACACTTCTGAGAGTGTGGAGTATCATTTCACTACCATTACTCCCAAGTTCAATCTGATCCGAAATTGTGGTACCTGTTAGGGTCACATCAATGGGTCAAAAAGAAATGTTTAAAAACAATTAGAATTTATTAAAATACGTGATACCATGCAACTCTCTATTATTTGTATTGAGAATACTTACTTAAAACGATTACAAAAAATGAATATATGTGAACGTACAAAGAAAGCGATTCCCGAACCACTAAGTATGAAATAATTTTAAATGGACTGAAATACCATTAAAATCAATAGAGTTATCAATGATTTGATATTTTTGCAAATGTAAAATGATGTGGTTTCTTTATAGTGTACGGAAATATTTTTTTACATTTTCCCCACTAAGTTCTTCTTTTTAAAGCTATAAATAATAGGAAAATTGATTAAACCATTTCAACTTACTTAGCTCAATTTATTATACAGCTTTCCAATACCAACTGTTTCTAAGTAGTCAGTCATCTATGTAGTGATAAGTCTCTTCATTGCTTAACTTCAGTGGCTTAACAATAAGCATTGATTTTAGCGTGACTTCACTGTATGTCTAAATTAAAGAATTATATGTAACTATATAATGTTTTAATAAGTGAATAGTCAGACATACATCTCAATATTTCAAAATAGGAAATATATATATAATTCATTGATAATCTAAGTGCATGAAACCTAAAAAATGAATTTTAAAAACCTATTTGAATCATTATGTAAATAAAAATTATTTGTTATTTGCATATCAAATGTATGTAAACCTTAGGATAAATAGAGGATTGAATATGTAGAAAAATTTACATAAAAACCATCTTGCCTCTTTCCAGAGTAACAAGTCAAATCTGAACGGTTAAATACGTACGTTTGTTTGGAAACAAATTTAATATTCCCGATCAGCTTGAAATGGGTAAATGCAATAAAAATTTATTTACGAATGTGCATCTAATTGAAAGTTGAGTTACCTTAAAATACTCTCTTTTGTATCGATTAAACACTGCAGCTAAACCGGCGCATTATAATAGAACTTTTATTATAACAATATACTTTATTGTTATAACTTAAAGAATAAGGCAATTTCCTGTCTAAATTTTTAATGAATTTCAATTCTGTTTTGCCTAACTAGTGCTGCCTGCCATATTTGATTTATCTAATTTTTCATAGAATCGAGATTATAGTGAAATATTAACTAGGATCCTTTCTTTTTTTTCCTAAATTGTTAAATCAGTGTCCTCGTAGACTAGATATTTTAGTCATACATGATAGCGATAGTATTCAACACGTTTGAAATACTAGCTTACTTGTGGATCGACTATATGAAACTGAATCGTGAGTTTACAACCTCTCTTATTTTATTTTGTAATTGAAAAATATTGCACACTCATCTGCATTTTCGGCATTATGCACATAAAATATTTTAAGTATTAAAACGCTTTTAGTGTTAAATTTTAGGCATGAATATATATATATATATATATATATATATATATATATATATATATATATATATATATACAGCTGACTTAGTAGTTTCAAGGTCAACAAACGTGTCATTATTTACAAGATTAAGGGCCTATTTTCCACGTCTTATTTTCGTCCGATTCATTGGCCTAGTGGGTAGTGTTCGCCAATGGCCCGGGAGACCAGGGTTCAATCCCAGGTCGAATCGTACCAAAGACGTAAAATATTCTACTTGATATTTCCTTGCTTAACACTCAGCATTATAAGGTACGTATCAAGGGTAAAGTGGAGAAATCTGGTGGAAGGATTTTCGCCCTCCCCTGCATCTCGGTGTAGTAGCTATTGAAAAGGGAGACTTCGGGTCACCCTCGACTACGATCGCCAACTTAACTTATTCATGTCCTACTGGAGATAGATCAGTCGGCTAATGGTACCTATAAACTATTCGTTTATATTTAATATATCAGGATAGGAGATTGAATAAATCACATGGGTTGATAGGCAAAAAGAACATGACTTAACCAAACCAAATCTACTGGACATTATTTATGTAATAGGAATTATAAGAAGTTTCAAATATGCATCGCCCTATTAATAAACTATTCTAATAAATTTGTCATGTTTTTCCAGTACCAAAGAAAATATGAGCATATTTTATTCCCTTTAAAAATGTCCAAAATAAAAAAAAATCTGATATTTGGTCTGGCACACCGAGAATCATAAATCAAAATCCACGAACTGGTGAGTGATTCGCTCTCAAGAGTGGTGCAGTTATAGTTTGCTACATCCACAGTCCAAGGCTCAGGTAGGAGGCAGGTCAGAGGCTATCATATCAGTCGCCTGGAAGAGGGAACATTTTGTTAACTACTAATTCTGACCCTGAATAGAACTTATTTTTCGATCTGTATAGAGTGTGTTATTTCTTGAGTGATACATATATTACTGCTCGGTCGGTCTACTGCCATATTTATGCCCGCAGCTTCTGATGTGGGACATTTGTTTACCATATAACTCCTCTGCAAGGTTTTTTTTATTTAAACTTGCATTTCGTCAACCAATACATTTATATATATATATATATATATATATATATATATATATAACTGCTTAACATCACCAAATAAGGACTAAAATAGTCGCAAAACCAGCAAACTTTTAAGTGCTCAATACACAAAAGTACAATGCAAATATTACAATATTCCGATAACAAAATATTACTGTGAATTTAAGATATGGAATAAAAGACTCGTGACTCAGTTTCACGAAAATTATCTTCATTTGTGTCTATACAGCCATATCAGAAGTGTATGTATGTATGTATGTGTGTGTGTGTGTTTTAACTTTGTCTCTACCTGTCTCTTTTCACCCACCATTTATACAATTTTAAAAAATAATATAAAAGGCGAAATCATGTAAATAGTTTGCATCCAACTAACGATCGTGCTGTACAAACACGTGAAACTCGGAATAATGGACAGTAATTAATATTGCGAAGTTTTTTTAACATTTTAGGTCTTAGACAAATCTGCTTAAATAAAATGTTTTGTGTAAAGACATTCGATCTAATTTACATCCAACCCTTTTGCATGAGCAGTTTGTGACACAAGGTTAATTTAAAAAAGAGCTCAGCAGGTTTTCCCCCTCCTTTACTGGTTGTCATAACAAGGTTAAAGAACTCTGTGTGCCTTTTTATTTACCATTAACTGAAGTGCTGAACGGGTTATCAAAACCAATGGCAGTTTCGAGGCCGAAAGGCCCACAACTTCGGTTGGGCCACCTTCGGGTGGGCAAGCTGCAACATTGACAACTTTGTCTCCCTTGTGTAGCACTGGACCTTGCTGTCCATTTTAAGCTATGATCAGGCCCACATTGCACTAAGTGGTTCGATGACCAGCATAGTACAGCAGGGTTCGAGCCACGGCTCGTGCCCGACCTTCCCCTCCCCTTAATCCCAGCTATAATCGACCTTCGGGTCATTGACCTTGTATCAGGTCCTGTCTGGTGGGGCACAGTGAAAAATATATACCATTAACAGAAGTGAGAGTATTTGGATTCATACCTTTCCCAATAGTACTAGTACTATATGAAAAGCAAGCAAATTCGTCCTGAATTTGAACTCTGATCGCCGTGTCCATTTTTTACGATGCAGTGTCCATTACACCAGGTATGCGTCAAAGTTTTCTCAAATACCTTGGAGTTAACTTTATCTAAAGAGCATCAATATTATAATTACGTTTGCCGAAAAGGAGTCTGTGATAGATCTGGAAAATGTAAAAATAAATTTAGTTGACTGTTGACGATTGGCAAATCATTTTCTTTTACAAACAAATACACAATCATGTGAATACTTCGGAAAATAGAATTATGCTAGATTATACAAGATTTTTTTTTGTCTTTTTTTTTAAATCTGAAAAGAACATATGATTAGATTGACATTAAATGCAATGCAAAAAGGAGGGGCACAAATAGAATGCAATCAATAAGGATGGAAGTAACGTTTAAAGGTTTAGTTTCTTTCTTTAATGGCATATCAACCTTCATGGTTTATTTAATGTCAAAGCATCCTTCTTGAATAACAGCTATTTAACCCATAGCTGGGAGGATAAGGGGGTTCATACTTTTCCCAAGGGTATTTGTCCGAAAGTGAACGTAATAACGCGACTGGAGTTCGAACTTGCTTACAAGATTCCGCAGTCCAGCGCTTTAACCATTACACCACGAGGACACCTCCATCGGTTAAAGAGGAATCAGAAAAAGAAGAGAAGATTCTTATAGAATAATAAAAGATTGCACAGTTGTGAAATAATCAGCATTTAAACTTCGAGTTAAGTGAGATATACAGTATCTTGAAAAATTTCAGTGTGTCTGTTGGCTTTATGGCATGTCAACTCTTATTGTGCCAAAGTCACAAGTTATTGTTCTTTTTTTATGTTTGTTGTGCTTTGAGTTGTTGTTTTTTTTTTTTTAATTTTCAAGAAATATGAACCATTTTGAATAGTAACTATACTTAATGTTAATAATTCTTTCACAATTATGTTATTGGAATTATTTCAAGCAATTTTTTGGCATTGAGTAACTTATGATAATTTCTTGTTATCATCGCTTCGAATAAATGTTCTTAGTGATTTAGACAGTTATTATATCAAATAGTCATATGCAATCCTAATAATTTTCAAACAGACCCAAAATGGAATTTTAACTCATTCCGAGTGAGAATCAACCTGAGAGTAATGATAAAAAAGAGATACGTCATACTCCCCAGGACTGGGCCTAACCACTGGATTCAGTTTAGTGTAATACACACAATACTCTTTGTTGTTGTTGTTTTTTTTAGTTAGCTTTTCCCCCTTTGCAAGGGCTGCACTATACGTATTGTAAGCCCGACCGACGGAGCAGAAAACATCTGAAAACCCACACACAACTCAGGTACAATCATAATAGTTTTTTTGTTTTCAAATTTAAAAAAATCAATTTTTTTGTTTGTTTACAAAATTTATTTAATATGAAATATGTATTAAGTTGAAAAGTTAGTATTTATCAAAGAAGTACTTATTTTTTTATCACTGCATTGACAATGGAAGGTATTGATGCTATATGGTTTTCGCACAGATCTTTCTTTTTTGTGTCAGACCTCCACAGATGTCAAAAATGGATTCAGGATCGTGATATTAAGTTCTTGAAGAGGTCTCTTAACTCACAACGCCTAAATACAATATAGAATAGGTTAGATTATTATCAAAAAGAAAGATTGCACCTTCGAATATAACAACCGTAGATCATCTGAAATAAACTAAACTATTTGGACAGAAAAATGTGGTTGATTTTCTTTCATCTTCACGGTCGGGTTTAATAATCAAAATGTCAGTATTGATAATCTCCTCTTTTAAACATAAGTCGATACCACAAAAGGGAGTCTGTAGCGGAGTGGCTGACGTGTTGGCCTGCAATATGGTAGCAAGAGAGTTCGAACTCGTCGTGCTATTACGTTCTATTTCCAACTAATATTCATGGGAAAAGGTATGAATTCTCTTATTCTACACCTAGCTTAGGGTTAAATATTAATAGCACTTCTACTAGCTTTGGTAGGAAGTAAACCATGAAGACTGACATTCCATTAAAGGAGAAACTAAACTAAACCAAACAACCAATCCAAGTCGTTTGCTTGAAATAAGTTAGTAGAAACTAAGGTAACCTATAGAAAAACACAACTTCTTAGGAAGCACAATAATCTCAAATAATTTTTGCTGCTCATGAATAAATTTGAAATCAATTTTTGTTCTTTTTTCCTATGTAGAAGTATGTCCTCTAATCTTCGTACACAAACCTGCAGCAAATATATAACACTATAAAAATAGGTGTTGTATATGTTTAGTTTGAACGTCTAAGTATGTACAAATATCTCCATGTACACAGGCCCGTTGAAAATCGAAAA